>VWYK01017026.1:0-13879 GCA_013399775.1 Semnornis frantzii | reverse complement strand
TCAGCCTGTCCTCATAAGAGACAAACCTAGACTTGAACATCTCCAGGGAAGGAGCATCCACAACCTTCCTGGGTAACCTGTTCCAGTGTCTCACCACCCTCACTGTGAAGAATTTCTTCCTAACATCCAGTCTAAATCCACCCTCTTCCAGCTTAAATCCACACCCCCTTGTCCTATCACAAAAGGCCCCTGTGAAAAGTCCCTTCCTGCCTTTCACGTAGGCCCCCTTCAGGTACTCTTATTAGTTGTGGACTGGACTAGGACAGGAGATGCTAAGGAAATGCTGAAGATGGAGACAAAGTAAGGACCTATGGAACTTGGGATCTTTCATAGGCCAAGTCACAGAATCACAGAATGTCAGAGGCTGGAAGGGACCTTGAAATATCATCCAGTCCACCACCACCCCCCACCCCAACCAGAGCAGGATCACCTAGACCAGATCACACAGGAACATGCCCAGGCAAATTTTGAAGGTCTGGAGAGGGAGACTCCACCACCCTCCTGGCAGCCTGTTCCAAAAATCAAAAGCCCTAAATCAAAAGCCTCATTTCAAGCACAGAGTGTGTTGGTGCCATAAGCATCTGCAAGAGGGACCTGCAGGTGAAAACAGGACTCCTGCCCAGCAATAAATATGTGCCTCCTAGTTTTGCAAGCATAGCATTAACCCTGGTATCTTAAGCAAGCTAATTTAGCTAATTAAACTCTGCTTGTTTTATTCCTCCTGACATTTTAATTGCTTGGAGCATTCACTGCATTTGTAACTTCATGAATTGCTGAAAGGCCCCAGAGTGCCACCACTTTGGCAGTAAACAGAATTAAATTCCTCTGCTTCCTGACCTCGGATTCCTCAAACAAAGGAAAAAGGTGCCACCTAATTATTTCAATTACTCAGAATTTATACCACCTCCTCTCCCAAAAAAGGGCATCAAAAAGTGTTCAGACTACATTTGCACCGTAAAACATCATGGGAATTCAAAGAATACTCAAATACAACAAAGATTAAGTGGAGATGATTCTTTTCCCTGCAGGTATCCTCACTAGCTTCCACAATTTTTCATATGCTGGGATCATAAAAATCAGAATTCATCTGATGTTTTGCAAACATTATTGTTTTAAACATAACTTTTAATTCCCACTGAAATTAGCTTGTCTTGCAAACATTTACTTCCAACTCAAGTGTAGTTTTTAGGTCCTACTGTCCTTGAAGAATAGATTTGATTCCTGATGATTGTGATTAAGTAGAAAAATGCAGTGGCAGCAAGACCTCTGCTTATCCGATAATGAAGCTCTGGCCACAATCACAAGTCTCCATGGTCATTAAGACCAAGGTACTGGAGAAGAAAACCATTTGGCCAATATTGCTTTGAGAAGCTGACACACTAATTCAGATTTAAAGTTACAATACAGAATTCAAGGAATGAAGCAGAGATGCAAGAAAGGAAGGAGAGAGCTCAGTAGTGTTTGAAAATGTTGCAGCGGAGGGAAAGTTCACTCACATTCAAAGATCACAGAATGGGTTGAGTTGGAATGGGACTTAAAAATCATCTAGTTCCAATCCCCTACCATAGGCAGGGATACCTCCCACTAGACCAGGTTGCTCAAGGCCTCATCCAACCTGGTCTTGAACACCTCCAGGGAGGGGGTATCCACAACCTCTCTGGGTAACTTGTTGCTGTGTCTCAGCACACTTGCTCTAAAGAATTTCTTCCTAACATGCAGTATAAAATCTATTCTCTTGCAGCTTAGATATCTGTGTATGCTCCACATTTGTCCACTTCAACACTTCCATAGAGCATCACATCCACCTGCATCCAGGTCTGGAGTCCTCAATACAGGAAGGACATGGACCTGATGGAGCAGGTCCAGAGAAAGGCCATGAAAATCATCAGGGCNTTCCTGGAGATATTCAAGGTGAGGCTCGACAGGACTGAGCAACCTGATCTAGTTGAGGATGTCCCTGCTGACTGCAGAGGGGATAGGACTGGATGACCTTTGGAGTTTTCCCAGACCATTTTATGGTCACAAGACCTACAGCACAAGACAATGAGGAACGTGTTTCATAGGTCAATGGACTGAGGCAGGGGAAAATGTTTTGCTGTTACATCAGGAAAAAGGTTGCATTTTCAACTTCAGGAAGAATTTAGCTATAGGAAAACCTTCAAATTAAAGTACAAGTCATGGAGCAATAAACCACATTTACAACACAATCTACAGAGCTATTTTTGTTATGGTGGTTTCTAATTTAGCCTCGTCCTTCCAGTAACATCAAAAGCAAAGTTGGGAATCACGTTCTGAGTTTGGCATTTTCACAGTTCTCTGCAAACACCAACCACTCTCAACAGCCTTAAGAGATAACAGTCTTTGCTTTACCCACAGGGAACCTGGGCTAGGAAGGCTAGCACACAGACTCTCCTGAGGCTGCCAGTATGGTCAAGGCTATGGGCAAACCTAGGAGCTAAAGGATGTTTGCGTTCCAGCTTGATACTCATAATTAATCCTTTAAAAGAACAGATCATATATCATCTGCTGGAAAGAAACAACAGCCTCTAAATCCATCACAGCAAGACCTCAAGAGACCAAAACAATGGCACTGCGGGACAGGTAAATGTGACATTAGAACATCTACACTAGAGAATTATCAGCAATGTTCCTAAAGATGTAAGCAAAACCTCAGCTGAAATGTAAAACCAAAGAAATCTAGTCATGTATTTTCATGAACAATGCATTCCAGTTGGGGCCAAGAAGGCTAAAAGCATTCTGGTGTGTACCAGGAACAGCATGACCAGCAGGAGTAGGGAAGTGATTGCACCCCTGTACTCAGCACTGGTCAAGGCCACACCTTGAGTACTGGGGTCAGTTTTGGTCCTCTCACTACAAGACAGATATTGACTGTGTCCAGAGAAGGGCAACAAAGCTGATGAAAGGTCTAGAGAACAGGTCTGGTGAGGAGCAGCTAAAAGAACTGTGTTTATTTAGTTGGGAGAAAAGGAGGCTAAGAAGAGACCTTCTCTACAAGGAGGCTGCAAGAGACCTTCTCTACAAGGACCTACCTGCAAGGAGGCTGGTGCCAGGTGGGGGCTGGTCTCTCCTCCCTAGTAACAAGTGTTAGGGCAAGAGGAAACGGCCTTAAGTTATGGTAGGAAAGATTTAGATTGGATATTAAAAGAAAACTTCTTCACTGAAATGGTTCTCAAACACTGGAACAGGTTCCCCAGAGGTGACTGAATCCCCATCTTTGGAGGTGGTTCAAAGAGACAGAGATGTGGTGCTGAGGGACAGCACAGAATCACAGAAACATTCAGGTTGGAAAAGACCCTCAGGACCACCAAGTCCAACCCAGAACCCTACTCTATAATGTTCACCCTAAACCATATCCCCAAGCACTGCACGCAAACAACCTTTAAACACACCCAGGGTTGGGGACTTCACCACCTCCCTGCCCAGACCATCCCAATGCCTGGCCACTCTTGTTGGGAAAACTTTTCCTAATATCTGGTCTAAACATACCTGGTTGCAGCTTGTGGACATTCCCTCTTGTTCTGTCACTAATTACCTCTGAGAAGAGACCAGTACCAACCTCTCCAGAAGGTCCTGTTAGGTAGCTGGTTCAGCACCAGCCTTGGCAGAATTAGAGAATGGTTGGACTTGATCTTGATCTCTGTTCCAGAGCACTCCAAATTCTTTCCTTCTCCCCCAGCCACAGGTTTGAATGGGGAGGACAAGGTGGCTCAAAAACTGTTTTCCCCCCACCCTTGCCCTGCAGGCTTGAAGGGGGAACAGCATCAAGCATCTTTCCCCACAGGTGTGCTGACCTGTGTGAAAGCCCACACTGGGAATGGGGCTGGTGTCTGGCTGGGTTTTCACTTTGTCTAGAAGAGCATAAATAGAGCAATGGAGAAGGTGCAAGGTTCCTGCCGTAAGAGTTCCCACCTTGACAGAGCTCCTGTCTTGGACCATCCCCATTTTTGGATGGTTCCTACCTTTTTACACGGCTCTCAGTTTTCCACCATCCCTACCTTTGGATAATTCTGCCCAATTCTGCACCACTCTGTGCAAACTTGCAGGCTTGGCAAGCCCTGGGGGCCTTGTGAGAGAGCTGCCAGCAGCACCCCAACCCAGCTGCTCTCAGATCATACAGCAGCCGACTTCCTGGCTGCTATTCAGCACTGGGCAGACCTGAGCGGTTTGGCTCTCCCCTGCCACTGCCCAGGCAGCGTCGCTCCCACGAATCCCTGCCTTGTGGCAGTGGTGTTTGGAGACACTCCTGACTCTGGCAGCTTTGCCACCTGCCTTGGATTTCTGCTGCCTGGATCCAGACTATTGGATATTGCTTGCAGCGTCAGAAGGCAGCCAAGCCGCAGAGAAACTCAACAAGGGATCACTGCCCAATGCCTGTCTCACCCTCATGAGTAAAGCCTGCTGGGCCCTTAATGCTCTGCTCAGCCTGATTGATAGTGGGGTGAAGCTGTGTCTATAGCTTAGCCTTTTCCATTTCCTGCCTGCCTAAATCTCTAAATTAGTCCATAACATTCTCTGAAGAATACCCAACTGAATTAGAACCTGTAAATAAATTTATCTGTATAGTTTTGGGGGCAGGGCTTTCAGGAAAATAAAATAATTCTATTTTTATAATTCCTGCCTCTGCCACATTAATTCCCTGCCTCCACCACAATGCTGTCAAAACAAATTTATGATTCTTTCATAATGAGAGAGACTAAAAGGCCTGTTCAGTCCCTTGCAAAATGAAATCTCCCTATTAACGTGTTAGGGAAGGCAGAGAAGAGCAAAAACTATTTGATCTGTGCGGTTTAACATCTTTGTCAGTGACACAGACAGAGGAATCAGTGCATCCTCAGCAGACGACACCAAGCTGTGTGGCACAGTTGACTTACTAGAGGGCAGGGATCCATCCAGAGGGACCTGGACAGGCTGCAGAGGTGTGCCCAAGCCAACCTCAGGAAATTCAACAAGGCCAAGTGTAAGGTCCTGCACCTGGGTAGGCACAATCCCAAGCACAACTCCAGGCTGGGTGAGGAATGGCTGAGAGCAGCCCTCAGGAACAGGACCTGGGGGTCTGGGGTGATGAAAAGCTCAACAGGAGCCTGCAGTATGAGTGCAGCCCAGACAGCAACTGAATGCTGGGCTGCAGCAAGAGCAGTGTGGGCAGCAGGGCAAGGGAGGGGATTCTGCCCCTCTGTTCTGCTCTCCTCAGACCCCATCTGGAGTCCTGTGTGCAGTTCTGGAGCCCCCAGCACAGGAAGGACATGAATCTGTTGGAGTGGGTCCAGAGGAGGCCAGAAAGATGATCAGAGAGCTGCAGCAACTCTGCTGTGAGGACAGGCTGAGAGAGTTGGGGCTCTGCAGCCTGGAGAAGAGAAGGCTTCCAGGAGACCTTAGAGTAGCCTTCCAGGATCTGAAGGAGCCCTACAGAAAATCTGGGAAGGGACTATTGACAAGGTCTTGCAATGACAGGACAAGGGGCAATGGGTTTGAACTGGCAGAGGGGAGATTTAGACTGGGTTAGGAGAAAGTTGTTTGCAGCGAGGGTGGTGAGACACTGGCACAGGTTGCCCAGGGAGGTTGTGGCTGCTCCCTCCCTGGAGGTGTTCAAGGCCAGGTTGCAGGAGGCCTTGAGTGACCTGTGCTAGTGGGAGGTGTCCCTGCCTGTGGCAGGGGGTTGGGACTAGATGATCTTTGAGGTCCCTTCCAACCTTGCCATTCTATGATTCTATGATCTGAGACCTACCAGTGGTTAGAAACAAATGGGTATAAATTGGCTACAGATGAAATAGGGTTGGCAATTAGAGGAAGCCTACTGGTTTGTTGGAGTTTATGGATTCTGAAAGGTTTGGAAAAAATGCATGGCTTTGTCTCCACTAATTCTAACCTCTGTTAGTCCAGAAGCTGCTGTTTACAGAATAGATGGACTCCTGGCACTACAAGGAATCCGTACCCATGTTTTAAACAAGTTGTATAAATTTTGATTTTCCTGCCTGCAGAGAAAACATCCATTTCAAACAGCAGCAAATGATGCTGCCAATTTAGAGGCAAATGGCAACTGTTCAACTTAAGTCAACAAAAACAATCTCAGTAGCTTTCTGCTCAACATAAGCAACCACTTCTTACCAGATATTCACCAGTACATGCTGGGCCTGCCCTGCTGGAAAGCAACTCTATGGAGAAAGACTTGGAGTTCTAGTGGAGAGTAAATTATCCAGGGGACAGCAATGTGCCCTTGTGGCCAAGAGTGCCAATGGCATCCTGGGGTGCATCGACAAAAGTGTGGCCAGCAAGGCTAGGGAGGTTCTTTTCCCTTCTCTACTCTGCTCTAGAGAGGCCACAGCCGCAATACTGTGTTGGGTTTTGGGCTCCCCAGTTCAGGACAGGGACCTGCTGGAGAGAGTCCAGCAGAGAGCCATGAGGATGAGTGGGGGACTTGAGCATGTCTCCTGTGGAGAGAGCCTGAGAGCCCTGGGGCTGTTTAGTCTGGAGAAGAGAAGGCTGAGAGGAGATCTGAGCAATGTGTACAAATATCTGAGGGGTGGGGGGCAAGTGGATGAGGTTAAGCTCTTTTTGATGGTGTGCAGCAATAAAACAGGAGCAACAGGCACAAACTGGAACACAGACAGTTTCAGCTCAACATGACGAGAAGCTTCTTCACAGTGAGTGTGATGGAGCACTGGAGCAGGCTGCCCAGAGAGGTTGTGGATTCTCCTTCTCTGGAGACTTTCTAAACCCACCTGGATGCATTCCTGTTTGTACTACCCTAGGGGATCTTGTTTTTGGCAGGGCAGTTGCACTTGATCTCTGGATGTCCCTTCCAACCTCTAGTGTTCTGTGAGTCTACTAAAACCTTACTGTTTATAGGAAGCTGTTTGAGTCTGGCAACTCAACAGAACATTTCTATCCAAAATTCTGTGCAATACTGTACTCAGTGCTGTTAAGGTTGCACCTTGAGTACCAGGTTCAGTTCTGGGCTCCTCACTATATAGGCATTGAGATGTTGGAGCATGTCCAGAAAAGGGCAATGAAGGTGATGAAGCACTTAAGGCACAAGTCTTGTGATGAGCAGCTAAGGCAACTGGGGCTGGAGAAAAAGAGGCTCAGGGGAGACTTTACTGCTCTACAGCTACCTGAAGGAGGTTACAGCAAGGTGGATGTTGGGTTTTTGGTTTTTTTGGTTCCAGTAACAAACAATAGGACAAGATGAAACAGTTCAAGTTTAAAAGTTGCAAAAAACCCCCAAACCCTTCACTGAAAGTCGGGGAACGCCATGCCCAGACAAGTGGTGGAGTTACTATCCCTGAAAGGATTTGAAAGATGTGTAGATGTGGTGCAGAAGGAATATGGGTTAATGGTGGACTTGCCAGTGATTAACAGTTGGACTCAACAATTTCAAAAGTGCTTTCCAACCTAAATGATTCCATGATCTTTGAGATAACAGTCACGTCAGAGATCACAACGGAATAAACTCCACCACCATGAGGGCATGACTTGTTGAAAAAACAACAGCCAAGGCATCTATTTTGACCAAAAAACACCACCCAAAACCCAAAGCTTTGTTAGCCAGCACACCCCCCACCCCTCCTTTAAATGTTCCATAGTAAGTGAGTACTTACCATACATCTCATCTTCCAGGCCATGAACAAAGGCCCCACAAGCTCCTGATTCAATCAAGTTTACAGCTCCTGTATCAACTTCTTCTTTGGGAGCATCATCTCCCCACTTTCTGCCACTGGAAAACTCTCCAGAGCTATAGAGTTCTTTGGCTCGTTCATGTGCAGTGCGCTTCCTCTGTCCAAATAAGGGTCTCAGTTACAACCATGGTAAAACTTTAAATGTGACCAAATAAAAGAGTACAAGGCTTTATTGGATCGAAAAGAGGTGCAGCCAGGGGCTGAGACATTGGCATCCACCTACCAGTGCCAAGAAAAGCAAACAGTTATCTTAGAACCACAGAACGGTTTAGGTTGGAAGAGACCTCAAAGACCATCCAGTTCCAACCTCCCACCATAGGCAGGGACACCTCCCACTAGTACAGGTCACTCAAGGCCTCCTCTAACCTGGCCCTGAACACCTCCAGGGAGGGAGCAGCCACAACCTCCCTGGGCAGCCTGTGCCAGTGTCTCACCACCCTCACTGCAAACAGCTTCCTCCTAACACCCAGTCTAAATCTCCCCTCTGTCAGTTTAAATTCATTGCAAGACCTTGTCAATAGTCCCTCCTCAGCCTTCCTGTAGGCCCCTTTCAGATACTGGAAGGCTACTCTAAGGTATCCTGGCAGCCTTCTCTTCTCCAGGCTGCAGAGCCCCAACTCTCTCAGCCTGTCCTCACAGCAGAGCTGCTGCAGCCCTCTCAGCATCTTTGTGGCCTCCTCTGGACTCGCTCCAACAGTTCAATGTCCTTCTTGTGTTGGGGGCTCCAGAACTGCACACAGTACTCCAGGTGGGGTCTGAGGAGAGCAAAGCCAAGCCCTTGCCCTGCTGCTCTTGCTGCAGCTCAGCACACAGTTGCTGTCTGGGCTGTGTACTCACACTGCAGGCTCATGTTGAGTTTTTCATCACCCCAGACTCCCAGGTCCTTTTCCTCAGGGCTGCTCTCAGCCATTCACCACCCAGCCTGAATTTGTGCTTGGTATTGCTCTGAGCCAGGTGTAGGACCTTACACTTGGTCTTTTTGAATTTCATGAGGTTGGCCTGGGCCCACCTCTCCAGCCTGTCCAGGTCCCTCTTCTCTTCTATAAGTATTGCTCATTGCCAGTAACTATTTGTACTTTTGATTTATAGATTCATAGAATGGGTTGGAAGGGACCTTAAAGATCAGCTAGTTCCAGCCCTCCTGCCACAGGCAGGGACACCCTCCACTAGACCAGGTTGCTCATCCAACCTGGCCTTGAACGCCTCCAGAGAGGGGACATCCACAACCTCCCCGTCAATCTCTTCTGGTCTCTCAGCACCCTCACTGTAAAGAATTTCTTTTTAATCCCCAGTCTAAACCTACTCTCCTCAAGCTTCAATCCATTGCTTCTCATTGTATCACTACAAGTCCCTCCCAGCTTTCCTGTAGGTCCACTTTAGATACTGGAAGGCCACTAAAGGTCTCCTCGGGGCTGCCTTTTCTCCAGGTTGAACAGCTCTGTTGATGCCAGGAAAGGATAACAACTAAGATATTTTAATTAACATACTTTTAGAACATCCATTACAGGATCAGCCCAACTGGGTCAGAGCAAAGAAAGGTCCATCTAGTAAAGTAACCACTAACCAATCTGCAAAACCAGATGCTATCACTTTGCAGTTCACCTTGCTGAACTCCAATTAAATACTTTAATGACTACCAATACTACACAGTGCTCAGCAATGTGTGAAATGCAACATTCACTCAGCATTGTTTGCTGCTCCAACTCCTTTCTCTCCACATTGCGAAGAAACCTGTGCAGCTCCTTCTTTAACAGCCTTAGCAAAGAAGTCCACCAAAACCAGCATCTCTTGCCTCATCATTCTTCAGTAGACAGAAAGACTGAAGGTAAGATCTCAAGCAATTGCTTAAGGAAGGAATTTTACCGAGCTGTTTTGCTTGTAGGGCTCAGAAATCCCAGCCTTTAATTACAGTTTGACATCTCTTGGAATGTCTAGATCATAAAATCAGGTTGGAAAAGACCTTGGATATCAAGTCGAATCTGTTACCCAACACCATCTAATCAACTAAACCATGGCATCAAGTGCCACATCCAGTCTCTTTTTAAACACTCCCCGGGATGGTGACTCCACCATCTCCCTGGGCAGCCCATTCCAATGCCAATCACTCTTTCTGTAAAGAACACCTTCCTAAAATCCAGTCTAAACCTCTGCTGGTGCAGCTTGAGTGTGTGTCCCCTTGTTCTGCCTGTGGTTGCTTGGGAGACCAATCCCACCTGGTTACAACCTCCTTTCAGTTAGCTGTAGACAGCCGTAACATCCCTCTCTGCCTCTTCTTCTTCAGGCTGAACAACCCCAGCTCCCTCAGGCACTTCTCCTAGGGCTGTGCTCCAGCTCTCTCACCAGCCTTAGTGCCCTTCTCTGGACATGTGAGCATCTCACTATCTTTTTTAAATTGAGTGGCCCAGAACTGGACACAGTACTCCAAGTGTGGCCTAAAACATGCTCAGTACCGGGACAGAAGGATTTCCCTGGTCCTGCTGGCCACATTTTTCCTGATACAATCCAGGATGCCATTGGCCTTCTTGGCTACCTGAGCACACTGCTAGCTGGGTCCTGAAGAAGGTTTCCATAAGTTTGTTTTAAATAGGATACAATCTTTCCATACAGAACAAAGCAAACTTTCAGCCAGAAGGCTGCCAGAAGAACACAAAGGATCTGTGAAACCTGGAGAGCCTCAAGCTGTTTATTACATGGTCAGCTAATGAAATCTAAAGCTAGCAACTGCTTCACTGACTTTTAGATTACAGAAAACCTCTGTCATTGTCAATTAACTCTCAGCACCCCTGAGGCAAGGACATGCTGAACAAACACCAAACATTAAGGTGCCTGTTGTGTGATTTTAGTACACCACAGAAAGCAAAACCAAACCCAGACGTTTACATACCCTCAGATCTGACATGAGCTTCTTGTCAAGGGTCTGCTCTAAGAAATGGGAGCTAACTTGTTGCATGGAACCCTAAAGGGAAGAAAAAGAAGAAAAACAAGTATCAAAAGGAAGAAACAGGAATATTCTAAAGCACACTGTGTTATCTCCTGACAAAACATCCAATCTTATCCACTCATCCTAAGACTGACACCACCATTATGTCAGAATCTAAAAATGTTTATTTAAGACAGTCAGAACATTTTATTTTCCTACTTAGGTTAATATGGGTTTTCTAGGGTTCATTTGGTTTACATGTCCCCTATGCTGAAGAAGCAGAGGGATGGAATTAGGACAATTTTTTTTCTCTTGGATACTCAACCCTCTGCTTTCAAGGAAAGTCCAGCTGTGAATTTTCTGGATTTCCTCATCCTCTCTCATTTCTTTCTCAGAATTTTGGTAGAAGTTTACTTCAGTTTTTAAACACACACACCCCCCTCAAATTTTCAAATATATCACAGAATGACAGAGGTTGGAAGGGACCTCCAGAAATCATTGAGCCCAGCCCCTCTGCCGGAGCAGGATCACCTAGGGCAGGCCATGCAGAATGTATGCAGGAGGGTTTTGAAAGTCTCCAAAGAAGGAGACTCCACAACCTCTGCGGGCAGCCTGTTCCAGTGCTCTGTCAGCCTCACCATAAATGTCTCCCCGTGTTGATGTGGAATGTCCTGTGTTCTAGCCTGTACCCACTGTCCTTTGTCCTACCACTGGGCACCACCAAAAAGAGCCTGGCACCTTCATCTTGACACCCACCCCTCAGGTATTTGTAGATGTTGGTAAGATCTCCTCCCAGCCTTCTCCTCTCAAGACGAAACAGCCCCAGGTTCTCAGTCTTTCCTCACAAATGAGATGTTCAAGTGTCCCAGTCATCCCTGTAGCTCTCTGCTGGACTCTCTCCAGCAAGTCTCCATCTCTTGACCTGGGGAGCCCAAAATTGGACATAGTATTGCAGCTGTGCTCTCACTAGGGGAGAGCAGAGGGGGAGATGAACCTCCCTAGCCCTGCTGGACACACTTTTCTTGATGCACCTCAGGGTTCAAGGCCAGGTTGGATGAGGCCTTGAATGACCTGTACTAGTGGGAGATGTCCCTACCTATGGCAGGGGGTTGGAACTAGATGATCCTTGAGGTCCCTTCCAACCTTACTATTCTATGATTCTATGCCATTGGCCCTCTTAGGGACAAGGGCATATTGCTATCCCCTGGATAACTTGCAGTCCACTAGGACTCCAAGGTCTTTCTCTATGGAGATGCTTTCCAGCAGGATGACAACATACTCTGTACTGGTGCCTAGTGTTATTCCTCCCCAAGTGAAAAGCAAAGTAGCATAAGATGAGCTACTCTGAAAGAAGAGACTAACTTACCAGTAACTTGGCAGCCTGTACTCTAACAACCCAGGAACCATCACTGACCATGTGACAAATTTTTCCAAATGCATCATCAACCAAGCGAATTTCTTCATTAGAAGAAGGAATTGGGACAATGCTAGGATAGGGAAACACAAATCAGACTGCTGATCTTAGGCCATGCTGGATGGCATCAAGCAGAGAAACAGCAACCCTGAAATTCTTTTGCATTTGCAACAAATACCAGGAACCAAAACTTGACCCAGATGGATGCATTCTCATCAGGTATCAGCAATCTGTACTCATGGGTTTTCCAACAGCTACTCCTGAGAGCTTCGTGCTAATGAGTCTCAGGAGTGGGAAGACTGCTCTGCCAGTACTTTGAGTCACCCTGCATGGAGCACTTACCTTTCAGGGTAGAGTTGACTGAGGACCCAAATCAGCTGAACTGCAGCACTGCGCACTTGCTCATAATCATCTGCCAGCAGCTTGCAGGCCTGAAAGAAGATTCACAGCCCCAACAGAGCTGAAAGATCTCTACCTGTGCTTTCATTCACTCCCCACAGCACATTTGGGATCCTAACTATAAAGCAGTTAGGACAGATTGGGTAACACAGCACATTTGGGATCCTAACTATAAAGCAGTTAGGACAGATTGGGTAAATTCAGCTCTCCCACTCTCTAGTATTTTCAACTTTGATCCAGTAGACGAGCCCTAAGAAACTCAAATCAGGCACGTGCTGTGCAACTCCAGAATTGTCTGTACTATATAGGAGGCCCAAAACATGAATCTCTAATGGAACTGACTTGAGACAGGCTTCAGATGTACAGCCCTTACATAAAAATAGAGGTTTTGTGTGTACTTACCAACGAATAAGGATTTAGGACTTTGAGTGTGTCAGATGCCAGCAATAGTTCTGGAATGCTTTGACCTTCCCATGACTATCACAGAATAGGTTGGAAAGGAAAGAAGTCATCGACCTAGTCCAACCCTCCTGCACTCAGCAAGGATAGCAGGTTGCTCAGAGCTCCATCCAATCTGGCCTGGAATGCTTCCAGGGATGGAGTATCTCCCACCTCTCTGGGCAACCTGGGCCAGTGTCTCACTGTAAAATTATTCTTCCTTCTGTCTAGTCTGAATCTCTCCTCTTTTAGTTTAAATCCATCAACCTTTGGCCTGTCACCTCCCTCAACAATCAGTTTGTATCACAGCATTTACTTCGGTGTGTTGAAGCACAAAGGATGTAAACCAGATCTATTTCTACTGCTACAAGACAACAAGGAATACAGACAACTTCAGTGCAAAATCCTCCCTCTTCTCTTCACTGCCTCTCTCCTATCAAAGCACATTCTCACAGAATCTAAAAGGCAAGATCTGCAAGTGAGTGCAAAACCAAATACAAATTAAAGGTAAGGTCTTACCTGACTGTAAATAGCCTGCTGTAATTTTAATCCTCTTTCATGAAGTTGCAGCTACAGGAAAAAAAAACAAACACAAGCAATTACAACTACAAGTTAAAGTGACACAGAAGTTTTTTCTGCTTTCAGTAAATTTAGTTGCTTGTTTTTCTTGATTGCTGCTATAATAAAGTTACTTCATTATCATTGTTTTGGTTGGAAAAGACCTCTAAGATCATTGAGTCCAACCACCAACCTAACACCATCATGGCCATTAAACCATGTCCCCAAGTGCCTTCTCCACACGTTTTTTGAACACCTCCAGGGACACCGACTCCAGCACCTCTCTGGGCAGCCTGTTCCAATCCCTGGCCACTTCTGCAGTACAGAATGTTTACTAATCTCCAACCTAAACCTCCCCTGGCACAATTTCAGGCCATTTCCTCTTGTCTTATCATCTAATACTAGGGAGAAGACACCAAACTGTACCTCCCTACCATCTCCTTTCAGGGAGCT
>VWYK01017024.1:7033-22902 GCA_013399775.1 Semnornis frantzii | reverse complement strand
TTGTCACTGAGTAACCACTAAGCCACCAGCAGAATGTCTTAATCCTTAGCTACGTCAGTGAAGTGGGTGTTGGAGTTTGGGCTGAAGGGTTGAGGCCAAACTCACTCTTCAGTTTTTGGTGAAAACAACCAAGTGATTCCCTAATCTAATCAGTGTTGGTAGTTCAGAAATGTAAGCACCAAGATGGTGTGAAAAAGAGCAAGATAAAACAAAAGGGTAGTTAAATTTTTAAACTAATCTGTAACTGAAATGCTGTTGTTAATGATAGAACGTAGGAGATGTAACCAGTCTAAGTGGGGGTGCTGTTCAACAGAAACCTGAGTCCTCCTCAGTGCTACAGCTTCTTAGATCGTAAATCAGGATTGGTTTTAATGGTCACATCTCTTGTGACTGAAGTCAGAGATAATCCCTATATGTACATAAAAGCACTTTGAGTAAACTGGCTATGTTTCTTAAAGAAGAAAATCTGTCAAGTATGCCTGAAAGATCACAAGCAGAACACCATGATGTGCAGCATGAACATTTTGGATTTTTGTAGGACTTTTTTACCATCTGGATGCTCATCTTTTGGGTGGCTGACACCTTACTGTTGTTGAAATCATGACCCAAGTGGCATTTCTTCCTTGAAATGCAGCAATATGTCTTCCTTTGAAGAAGATAGTTGGCTACCTTGATCACTCCAAGAGCAGAAAGAAGAGTGTGCAAACATTTTTTCCTTGTGCTGGATGGCTTTTGACGCTTTTTATGCTAACATTTGTCCTTGGTTGTAGTTGTAGAATAACTTCCAGCAGAAACAAGAGTGAATTTTGTGAAACCACAAATGTTTTGGTTCAAACAAAAACAGTACTAAGTTACTGTAATATAAATCCTAATAAGAGTCTGTGGATAATGCTGCATCTCTGTGAAATGCCAGCTATTTTCAGTGCAGTCACTTAGCTGAATGCAAGGCTTGTGTCATCATTTTGTTCTGTTAGTCTGAAACAGGAGAAGAATCTCTCTAATCGAGTTCTGTGCCAACCACTGTGTGGTGGTGTGGGATGCAAACTTCCTCTTAGTCTTGGAAAAGCAACAAGAGCCTGTTGGGTTGGGTGTTTCTGAGCAGCCCACACTCCAAGGTCATGTACAATGTGAAAACAGACACCATTCTTTTTGTGATACTCTCATCTCTCTGCTGCTGCATTGGGTGCACAGAAAAGCCCTTTTGAAGGACTTGCCATGAGCAAACCATGAACGTGTCCAGTCTGCCTGAGACTTTGTCCTGGCTGTTGCCTTTGCTGAGCTGCACTCTTGCTGTGCAGATGGTGCTCTGCTGCCCAGACAATGTTCAGTCTCTAACCTGAGTTCCCAGCTTCCACCTAATGGTCAGAGCTCCAAGACTCTCAGTACTTACAGAAAAAACGTCATTCAGTTCAGACTTTTACAGCTGTTGATTTTATTCTAGATTTTCATCAGAAAAGTCTTTGCTCAGAGTACTTCTCTCTGCCTTAATTTGCTCCTATTTATTTTAAAAAATACTGACCTGTTCACTTGACTTAGAGAAAATGTTGGAGAATCTGAGACTTACCAGTTCAAGGGGTTTTCAGGGTCTTAACTCTCACAGACTTTTTTAAAGGATGTGGAAAACCTCTGTAGTAAGGTCAAATTAATGACAGCAGACTTCTCAGATACCAACTGAGAAGTATTGCAGTACACACGCTATGGATATCAGACATGGGAGAAATACTTGAGGAAATGCCTGTTTGCAGTTGTGGGATTTGTTCTCCCGTAACACAGGCAGATTGTGTGGTCGCTTTGTCCCACTTGATGCTGAGACAAGCAGAATAGCTTGGATCTGTCAGTATCATGGGTCTGTGCTTTCAGGACGGTACACTGGCAAGTAAGGTTGAATCTGGAGGAAAGCAGAAAAAGGACCCTAAGGTCCTTTTTTGTGATGGAAACTTTTTTATAGATGAAAAACCTACATCGCTGTTCTACACCAACGAAGATGCTTGTACCTACAGATAGTAATAAAGTGCCAGAAAAGTACTATGGGGATGTGAATTTCCTTAAAAAGAAGCAGATACTCCAGAGCAATACAACGGAATCACACTTGGTGTACGAACAGCTGTATGTGCAATTAAGAAATGGAATGTCTCTTGTGAGCACTGCAGAAACAATATTATGGGACTCTTTTTTCCAGATTGTATTTCACAAGGAGCTAGATTGAGGATTATTAAGTCCATGAAGAGAAAGCCTACATTACAAAATGTAAGAAATATAGCCTGACTCTAGTGCAGGAGAACTTGAAAGGTCACTTCTGCTTTGTGTCCTTACTGATTCTTTAGGCAAGAGCTGTTACTGCAGTAATAACTCCAGGGTAACCAAGAATAGTCTAAAGAATTCATCTTGGATATCTCAAACCTCTTCTTAGCAGTCGTTCAGTAGTGCAATGCAAAGTGGCTTTTGGTACTATGCAGTCACCAGAATTCTTCAGTAATGTGCATTTGTTTGATAAACCAGCAAAGATTGGTCAAATGTGTTGTTGGCTTCCTCCTTTGTATAGCTTTATTCTGAGCTCAAGTCGTTCTTACCAGCTGTACGAGTCTGGACACATGGTCTTCTGTTAGTTTCTACCTGGAAGTTGCCAGTGTAATATTTTCGGGGTGGGGAATGGGTGGATTTGTGGACTCCAGAGTAAGAACAGGATGGTTTAGATTCCCAGCCTTTGAGAAGGGGAGAGGTTGTTAGAGGAATTGGCAGAATGAAGGCCAAGATGCTGCCTCAAAACTCAATGTGTGTGGAAGAAAGAGCTGGGTGAGTTGAGGGGTGTGAGGTGAAGCTGCAGTGCCATTGCAGAACTGAAGGGGGGATATGGTCTAGTCTGTAACCTCGTTTTAAGGCCTTCAGACTGGGATGTAGGTGAACCACACCTGGGTGTGGGACAGCAGCGAGTTGAGCTCTTTGCACCTGAGATGGCAGCAGCTGGAGTTCTGTAAGGGAGGCAATGAGAATGCCTTGCTTGGGGAAGGCAGAGTTGTGTGATGGGAAGTGCTGTGCTTGAGACTGTTGAGAAGATCACTGGGGTAGAGCTGTTGAGTCTGTTTTTTTAATTAAGTTGTAATTTACATATTGGAAATAAATACTTGAGAATCGTGGAGGGGAGGAGCTGAATAAAAAAGTGCATGAAAAAGACCCTTAATTTTGTGGGAGAAGTGGGATAGCAGTTCCTATTTCTACCTAAACCAAAAGAATGATTCCCAACAGAACCCCAGCCTCATTTAAGATAGTTTTTCAAGGAAATGTTTTATATTCTGTTACTAAATGCTATGAAGAGCTCTAAAATAGGTTTCCTTTTGCAAGGAGTGCTTGGGGAAAAAAAAACCACATGTTTTTCTTCAGGTGTCAATTTGAACCCCATTGTTATATAATACAATGCAAAGTCCTATTGGAAATGTTGACCTGTCAGTTTGCTTGTCTGAGGAATACATAAACAAAGGATGTATCTGGAAGGACATGCACAGACATTTCTTTCAGCTTGTTAAGGAGGATTTTGGTGGTGCCTCAGTTAAAAGTGATCTTGCAGCTTGAAGGTGAACTTGTAGAAGAAAGTGGTTCTGTAGAGCTGAGATGCGGCTTTGCTTGTTGTAAGGGGGAAGGCTGCAGTGAAGATGGAATGACTGAACTTCATGTTGGTGTTTTCTGCTGGAAACCACAATCTCAGTTGTGTTTTTTTGTGCCTTTTTTTCCTAACTTTTTAAAAAATGGCCATAAGTTTATTATTGTATAGATAATTACAGCTTATATGTTAGTTACAGATGTTATTAATGTGTAAATACTGAGGTCTAGCTGTGGTGCTTAGGGACATGGCTTGGTGGCAGATATGATGATGTTTGGTTAATGGTTGGACTCAATGATCTTCAGAAGGTCCTTTCCAACCTAAAAATTGTGGTTCTTGAAATGGGATCTTTGTCTTCTCAGTTTCTGCAAATGTCTCGGAGGTGGGATTGCCACAGCACTTGTACCCCATAGTCTACTTACAGAAAGCCCAGGTTCTCATGGTGGTGCTGGAGCATCAGGATTTGGTGGAGCTATATCATGACTTCCATGCATATCCAGTAGTGCCTTAGGTGCACAGCAGTCAGACACCGCTTACCAGAACTAAGTCAAGCTGCCAGAGCAGGTTGGTTAGGTAACCACAATAGTAATAAATATTGTATTTATTAATATTTAGGAGATGCTTTTTGTTTCTGTTACTTTCAGTAACTCTCTTGATTGACCAATCAAAATATGTGACAATAGCTTATCACGCAGTAAATACTGACTGACCTGACTCTGGTAGCGCTGGTCTTAACTGTTTCTGCTGCAAACTTGGGGGGATTAATGAAAGGATAGTAACACTTACTGCTCTTTCTGTTTTCTGCAGAGCTTCTAACCTGTGGATTGGGACTCATTGGTCCATGGAGGAGCTGATGTGCTGGAAAGAGATTATATTTACTGATGACTTTTGTGGACTCTGGTCTTTCTCATGAGACTTTTCCAGTCTCAGCTTAAAACGAAGATGCACTTTAGAGCATCTGATGATGCAAAATTAGCTTTATGATTTCTTTTAGAGCCTTACAGGATCCAGGAAAGTAGGATTACATTAGAATTTTAATTTTGATAGTACACTTAGAAAGTGATGCTGACACTGATGCCAAGGCAATGTCAGCTTTGTGATATCAAAACCTGAAACTTAAACCTGTCCTCTGAAAGTGGAGCTGGTAATCCATGAAAGCATTGCCTCTGGTCTATGCATTCAGGGATCACACAGGAGACAAGAGAAGCTGTTCTGAAGAAAGTAGGATAACTGCAGAGTGGGGGAGTTAACTGAGCAGTAGGCCACAGGAGGACTATACCAGGTTGTTGGGAAGTGCAGGTTTATTAATTGGGGTGGTCTGTTACATGTGTCAGGGGTATTTCTTGAGCGAGTTACTGGGTGGCATAAGGCCAGGATGGTGAAGGTTGTGGTATAACTGCTAGCAGGTTTGCTGGCATTTCTCTTGTGTTTGTAAGCAGAAGGTAAGGCAGAAACTACAGTCAGTCCAGTACAAAGTAAGCTCATTGCAGGTCAGCTGTCCTTAGGCATATGTATTAAAACCTCAAGTTTGAATTAATCAAGTTCTTAACACATAATATTTGGAGTACACAGGAATAGTGTTGGGTGTGCTGCAGAGAGTGATGCAGTTGAGAACTTGCTAGTGTGATTAACTAGGAGCAAACCGCAGCTTCGCCTGTGCTGAATCCTTGCTTACATTTCATCTTTGGAGCGCTTCTGCCAAGCCAACCCCCAAGACTGGATTTTGCAATAATGCTGACATTTTCTCTCTAAAAGACAATACTTCTAACACCACTAAAAGTACTGCTGGTGGTGGTTGATGCCATGAAGTTAAGTTGCTAGGTTATTCTTGGCTTCTGGGTGACTCCCTGGGTTCTGTGAGCTGCCACTCTGGAGAGGTCTGAGCCACAACCCTTCTGTCCCTCTCTGCTCCCTGTCTTCACCCTACCCCCCGCAACCTTAACCAAAAAAGGAGCCTCTGGCTTTCAGGCTCGGGGCAGTATGTAAGCATACAAAACCAGCTGCAGTTCAGTAATTCTCACCTCATGCGAATCCCTACCTGAGTGTTGGCACTGCTGCTGCAGAGTGATAGGTGCAGAGGAGTTTTTGTTAATGCTTCAGTTGCCTGTATGTGGCATTTGGGGAAACCTGAGGCCCTCCTGAGCTCTGAATTTGGACAGTTAATCTTTTTCACTCTTGCTTCAAGCACAGGCATACATGCAGGGGGGCTGGACTAGGTGACCTCTACAGCCTCTTCCAACCCAATGCATTCTAAGATTTGCTTTACTTTCAAACTTTGATTAAGCAGAATTACTGTTAGAAGAATGACACAAATACCGGACTTGTCTCTAGAGTTGGTGTAGGCTACATGGAGAATAGTATTTTCTGTATGAAAGGAAGCCGATTTTTCTGTTTTATGTCAAGGTAGCAGGTAGTTCCTTACTCTTCTGAATGTGTAACATGGATCTATGTGATTTCCTTATAGAATGCTGTGTGTTTTGGTCTCTGATTACTTAGGACCAGCCTTACTGGTGTGCTTCAATCCAGCGTGAAATACTTTTGTTGCAAAGATCTTATTTCTCCTCCCATGTGTGTTACACAACTGTTGGAGCTGAGGCCTTCACAGGGAAGAACTGGTATGTGTAGTGAAAACGATGTTGACTTTTCAAGCTGCACCTCAGCCTGGTTGGTTGAACACTTAAAGTGTGTAGCGTCTGGAGCTGTTCTGTGTTTGACCGGAATGCCCTAGGAACCACATTGGGTTGAAAAGTGAAAGAGCACTTACAGAACACACTCAGGATCTTGCAGACTTCTGTGGAGAGTATTTTGCTCTACAGTTTGTAGAGATCACACAGGTGATGTTTTTTTTCCTCAAATTGTGGTGTCCTGTTGTGCAGTTCTAGTGAAAGGCAAAAAATACAGGTGACTGATGAATCTGAAGCTGAGTGTTGGAAACTCTTCCTTCGAGGAAAGAATGTGCAGAGTTCAGGTCAAGATGAGACTTCCCAGGTGATGCCTCTCAGTTGCTAATGTAAATTGTGGATTGTGGGGAATAACCTAACATCAGTTAAGAGTCTGTAAGATCACGCCTTTTCTTCTGAACCTTTTATGCTGGGATGCACTCAGTGGCTCTGCTCAATGTATTTTTAAATAGAGCTTGAATCTATGACTACGTTTGGAATTAATTTTTACTCAAGCTGCATTTCGGCTGCTAGAATACTTTTGTGACTTCCAGGACATATGCTGTACCTTAATCTGCCAGTGGCGAGTAAATAGGATACACTGTTTAATTGTTGTCATTGAAACCTGTTGAAGATCGGTCCTTAATAAATCTTTTATAAATTGAAACTTTATGGAAAGTCGTTTGCTTTAGCTGCTGGTTTTGCTTTGGAAATACCTGTTGTCTTCTGCAAACCAGAAGTTTCAAACAATAGACATCAATATTAGTAAGCAAGAGTGCTTGTGAGAGGAAACAAAAGTAAATGACTCTTTGCATTTCTGGAACTGTTGGAAAATATATTTGAATTTTGCAAGAAACGTAAACATTGTCATAGTAAAGATTAATTCTTGCAAGTCTAAAAGATAATTTTTTGAGTACAAATTGATTTAAATATAAATATGCTCTGTGAAATCTTGATTTAAATTTAAAAATTTAAATTTTTTAAAAATGCTGACTCTAATCTGCAAGGTGAACGAGATTGGAATTCTTTGAATGTATGCCAAGGGAGAAAAAGGAAGACTATTAATAAAAATACTAAGTCCCCAAGTTCTTTCAGTTTAATTACACCAGACTGCATACTTGGTGTGCACTGTGGGGCTGTGGTAACCACGAGACCCTCTTCGCATGTGCGGCACAGTGCTGGCGAGTGGCGATGCAGAGCTGCTCGATGCTGCCTGTACCCAAGAACTGGTGCAGCACAGCTCCTGAGTCAGCCGGCACTCAGCAGCCAGGCACCTCCGGAGGTGCTGGAGTAGCACCAAGATGTTGTGTGGAAGTTGAGCACGCGGAAGCTGAAGAGAAAAGAAAGCATTGCGGAGTGGGAGGTTGCATTGGGCATGGGATGGTTCCCAGCAGGAGAGCTGATCGCTGGCAGTTTCGAAGCTTTCAGAATGATCCCTTTGTGGAGAGGGGTGTGGTTGAAAGTGAAGTGACATATTTCACATGAACAGTTAGGATTTTTATGGGAAAAGAGATGCAGTCCCTACAGTAACATATGGTTTACCATGAAGAATGAAAGTGTATTTCAGATTTCTTGCTTTAGGGAAGAAAGGACAACGTTTAAGCCAATGTATTTTATCATTAAATCTTGCTAGAGATAAGTGATAACTGAAGCTGGGGCTGGTTTTCCTGACTGTTGAGAAACTCCACTATTTCATTTTTCTCCCTCAGTATTTTTGTGTGCATGTGCTTGGGAGTGAAAATGTGTTAAGCTTTTGATCTATTTGAGTTTTTCAGATGCAGGCAGATTTCATGAGATTTGTGCTTCTCCCACTAACTACAAGCAGGTTAACGGTGAAGCTGCTTGCCTAAAGGCTAAGAATATCTTCAGGCATTACAGAAATGGATGCTGTATCCTAACAGGCTCTTGCTGCTGAGATACCGAGATTAGTCTTAAGACCAGAACTTTCTGTTGCTGTTATTCAAGGAATTAAATGAAGCTGCAGAAGACTATGCAGTGTATTGGAAGCCTGTGAAGCAAAAAAACTTGGTATGGGCTGTTCAAGGATGTCTGTAGGCAGCAGCATAAACAGTTGCTGTCTGATGTGTTCAGGCACAACAGGAGTTTTCTATCTGAACCTGTTCAGGAGCTGTCCCTTTTGGCTCTGTAGCACTTCTATCTGTAGCTGTTAAACCAGCTTTCTAGCTGTCGAGAAGCCCTGTTAGAAGGACAGTTCCTGCTCAGCCACTTCAGCCAGCTGGCTTGATTCTGTTGTGCCCTGATTGTCACCTGCATGAGCTGGTCCCCTGCAATATTTGGATGGAGCAGGAGGATGTAGTGGGAGGGGATGATCGCTTGTGGTTTGTAAGTTCCCAGAGGCTCAGTAGAACATCTAAGTTGTGTTTCAACGGAAAGCTATGCTGTTACTAAATCGAATGCAGTAGGATGGGACAGCCTTCTAGGTGTTAGTGTATTGAAAAATAAAGCCTTGAGACTGGAGCGTTTTCATAATTTCAGTGCTACTGCTCTAGAGAAGAGATCAAGATGGCAGGTAGGAGGTGGTTGGATCTGAGGATTTGCTTCAGTTCACTGTGAAGCTTCACTGAGTGGTTTAGCAGTTCCCATCTCAAACTTTAACTTTTCCTTATTGATGTCTTTGTAACATGTGCACAGACTTATTCTGCAAGCAGCTTGAGACCTCCATTTGTGGTTTGCTCCTACAAAGGGACTGCTGCTCTTTGGGAATGATAAACCTTACGGGAAGCTGTTTCTTTGAGGTTAAATTTAGATTAGGTCTTTTGTGCTCTTTGGGGAGGAAAGGTGGCTTCCGGTTCTGTCATTCTTTGGTCTTGAAATCTTTCTCACAGTAGAGGAATGTAGAGGAGAAATACTGTGGTGGGAGCCTAGGCTGATCTTGCATGTCACCCAAGAGCTAGTGCCACAAACAGGTGCGTCATCTGTGGAACTGCAGACTGCACAGACAGGAGAGCTGGGCTGGAGGAGTGGTACCAATAGGTGAAGCAAATCTTGTGGGTTGCGATTTTTTTAGGAGAAACGTTATTAAAGGCAGTGGTTTCTGTGTGAATTGTATTTGGGGTTGAAGACAATCAAAGCAGAAGGTGGATGGCTCTAAGTAGTAGTTTGAACAGTTGACCAGACCGCTTCAAGTTAGCATCTTTGAAAATGCTGATGTTAAAGCAGATGATGATAGTCTTAGTGGAAAGCTGAATGATGATGCTCTTTGAATGCTCTTGTCCTGCCGCTGCAGCATCCATGCTATGCAGTAGTGTGCTGAGTGGTAACGGGAACCACAGGGTCCAGGGCGTGCTGCACTCTGGCAGGTCAGGGGATTCAGCATTGTCTAATAAAAGCTCATCTCTTCATTGTGATAAATAGTTTACGTCTGTACAAGAAAGCCATGTGGACCCTAAGGTACTAGAAAGAGCAAGCAATTACTTAGTTTGTAAACCGTGAAGGAGCTTCTGTCTGAACCACGTTGGAAGTGCTGGTTTGATCTCTCCAGATGTCTAACCTCTTGGATGTTTTGATGCCTGAAGGCTTATCTCCTGAATTCATATATCGGTCGTTCTTGCCCTAAAGTGTCTGCGGTTCGAGGTGCAATAAAACTGAGTTACCGCCCCGTGGGACGATCGTTCCCGCCGCCTGCGAAGGCACCGCCGCCGAGACACGGGCCGTGTAGGGCGGAGCATGCCCGGATCGCAGGCAGCTCTTGCAGGGTGAGGCCTTTCGCGGCTCTTCCACTGTGTCTCAGCCCGCAGCCGCCGCCCGGGTACGACTCCCTTGCCCCGTGCGATCCAGGTTGCGGGAGCGTCTGCGCAGGCAGCGCTGAGCGACAGGCGCTCGTTTCGCCGTCCGCTGCCCGCCTCAGCGAAGCCTGCGGGGCCCGTGGCAGGATCCGGTCCCCGGGCTGGAAGGGCCCTCGCTGCGCCATTCGTCTCCCCAGGCCGCGGCGGGGCCCGACACATGCATGGCAACAAAGGCGGGGTCCGGCCGGGGGATCGCGGTCACGGCTGCCGCCGGGTCATGCGGCGGGAGGCGGGGCGGGAGGACCCCGGGCGGCGGCACCGGGAGCTGCCCGGCTCCGCCCCGCCCCGCGTCGAGTTGCCGTCGCCGGCAGCAGGGAGGGGCCGGCGTGCGGGCGGGGCGCTCAGCTCTGACCCCGACTCCTCTGCTCTCCTCGCAGATATGGCCGCCGGCTTCGTGACCCGCGTGGAGCTGTCGGTGTCTTGCCGGAGCCTCCTCGAACAAGACCTGTGCTCCAAGTTGGATGCCCTCTGCGTCCTGCTGCAGGAAGTGGGCGGCGGGCAGTGGGCCGAGGTGAGGGCGCAGCCACAGCCGGGCTCTCCTGTTCCGATCCCGCTGGTGCGTCCAAGCGGGAGCGGGGCACGGTTTAGTCACCATGTGCACTCCGTGAGTGGTCCCCCATGCCCGTATCCAAACTCCAGAATTTTATGGTCGTTGGTTTCATTAATTCCTCGTATGCTTGCCTAGAGCTGCATTGGGAGGTTACAATGTGGCCTGTCCTCCTTTTCCCCCAGAGTACACAGTCCATACTGCAGCATTTCACCAGTCATTTCTCCCCTAATTTCAGAGTTTTTCAGCACAAGAATGTTGCCTACCCATTGCAGTTTCTCTTCTTGGGCAGTCATTGGACATTGTGGTGGCAGTGTCCGGTTTGTCACTGAGCATGAACCTCAGCCCATTACCTGAATTGTGCTTGAGTTCAGCCATTGTAGAGGCCCAGGGGTGCAGCTTAAAAGCTGTGTGGGTGAAGGCACCCATCTTTCTTACCATCCAAAGCTCTGCTTCTGTGTGTGCAGCTGGATCGCATGGAGAGGATCAAGAACTATGCAAACCCTGAGTTCTGCAAGGAACTGGTTGTGGACTACTACTTCGAGAAGGTGCAGAAGCTGAAATTCGGCATGTATGACATCGATAACAAGTCCTTTAATTTAAATGACGACTACCATGGAGGGATCGAGTGCACGATGTGGCAGGTATGTGTAGGGATGTGCAAAATGATGTACAAAGCAGCAGTAAGCATTGTTAGGAAGAATGTGGGGAAAGGGTGTTTTATCAAAGGCTTCAACATTTCAAGTTGAAAAGACATTGTTGGACAGGTTTATCTTGAACATCATTAGAAAAATCAGTGTTGATCACAAAGTAAACATTACAGATGTGTGGTTTGCAGTTAATTATTTCACTTAGCGGAGGAGACACTTGTAGCATGGAAGGCTGTCTAGGAGAAAGGCAGGCATGGTGCTTAAAGAGCTTCCTTTGCACAGAGCTGTCATTGAGCTGAAGAAGGGCTTGTATAGCTAGGGATGAGAGGAATAGTGGGCCTCGTGTTATTAAGGAAAGATTTAGTAAATATTTTTTTTTCAGATTTTTAATAGCATTTTGGTTACTTTTAATGAAAATGCCTCTTGTGTGTCAGGAGTGGCAAATGTGGGTGGCTAAAGTTAAGTTTGAAGATGTGTCAGTGGGTATGGTGTTGTAGGTAGCAAGAGAAGGTAATTTTCAGGCTGTTCAGCCATTCAGGAGCATGAGCTCTGATGGCAGCCACTGTTGGAAATGCATTTAAATTCCTTTAGATGTTTTAAGAGACTTTGAAAACTTTGTCTCTGAAGACTAATTCTTGTTTTCTGTATCTAACTTGATATTTGTAATATCTGTCTTACAACATCAGGTTGTATCGAGCTCGGTGTTCACCTGAGCGCTGGAGCTGATCAGGGAAAGCCAGCAGGAAAGGACACCATTACGGTAAGGAAGGGGTTTGTGGGGGAAAAGGGCTTCCATCTTTTTTTTTCATGTGCTGTCTGGGACAGTAACATGTCTGGTTGTCTGCAGTATATTTTAAAATACAGCATGTACAGGAGAGAGGGGTGTTTGCAGCTGTAGTTTTGATAGGTGCAAGTAAGCAATGTGTAGTAACTGAATGGACAAAGGAGTGCATCCGTCGTGCATCAAAAGAAGTGTGAGCAGCAGGACAAAGGAGGTGATTCTGCCCCTCTGCCCTGCTGAGACCCCATCTCAGTTTTGGTGTTCCCAGTGTAAGAGGGTAAGTGGGTCCAGAAGAGTCCGCCAAGATGATCAGAGGGCTGGAGAACCTCTGCTATGGGGACAGGCTGGGAGAGTTGGGGCTATTGAACCTGGCAAAAAGAAGGCTCCAGCGAGACCTTAGAGCAGCCTTCCAGTACCTGAAAGGGCTCCAGGAGTGCTGGGGAGGGACTTTGGACAAGGACTGGGAGTGCCAAGATGAGGAACAATGGCTTTGGGCTGGGAGAGGGGAGAGTGAGAGTGGAGATAAGGAAGAAATTGTTGAGAGTGAGGGGGGGGAGAGCCTGGCACAGGTTGGCCAGGGAGGTTGTGGCTGCCCCCTTGCTGGAGGTGTTGACGGCCAGGCTGGATGAGGCCTTGTGGAGCCTGTGCTGGGGTGAGGTGTCTGTGCCCATGGTGGAGGGGTTGGAATTGGATGCGCTTTAAGGTCCCTTCTGACCCTAACCCATTCTGAATCTATGAAAAGCATGAGTAAAACTCTGCGTGGTTTCTTATTTATCTATATATTTGTTTGTTTCCCCTAAGTTGTTGTGGCACAGATTTCAGCAGAGGAGATTAAAGACACTAGGGTTGTGTACTTGGAAATTGAAGCCCGAAACTTGGACCAAAAGGTACCGATTAAAAAAAAAACACCATTGCATGCTTCTGTGATAGTGCCTGTTGGCCTGGAGTGTGGATTTGGAGACATGCAGCTAAGCTAAGTAATCTCTGCATGGAGAAGGGCTTCGATTTGTTACTACAATGAAATAAACTGGGGATGTCATTTTGTGTTGATAATCACAGTGTCAAGCTAGGAACTCAATGGTTGGGGTAGATTTTTGGGGATGGTTCAGGTGTAGAATATCCTCTGTGTTAATACAGTTAAGTTACATGGTTGTCTCCAATGAATGTGATAGCTGTGGATGAGCTTTCTCTGATGTTAAGGAAGAACAGCGAAATTTGTAGGCTGCCTCAATGTTACTTTAAGTGAAACACCAGTCGGGGGACTTTGTGTCCTCAGTGCTCAGTTGCAAAATGGAGCGATGGTCTGAGGAGGTAGTTGCAAAATCAGAGACCCACGGACCTCTCTGAATGCTACCCTAAAGGAGGGGATGGCTGGAGCCCCCCACTCTGATTGTAATGCACTTTGACTCCTGCATCGTCCCCAGGGGAGGAAGCCCTTGGGAGGTCCTGCGTGCTGCTCAGCCAGCTCTTCTCTCACCAGGCTGCAACAATGGTTACTTCTGATGGGTTTTTGTTTGCAGGATTTCTTGGGCAAATCAGATCCATTTTTTGAGTTTTAGAAGCAGAGTGATGCTGGAATGTGGCAGCTGGTGTACAGGTCAGAGGTATTGTACCTGTGCTGATGCTTTTCCTTCAGCTTACTCCTGTGGAAAGTGGGAGTCCCACTTCTGGTTGTGCTTTGTGCCAGTTCTGCAATGAAAGTTGTCTTGTAGCCTAAAAAAAGAGGATTCTGCTGACTGGTGTGCCACAGAAGTGTTTGTTTCCTGTCTGGGAACTGGAGTGAGCAGGATCAGAGTCTGTGCACCAAGTGGGAAGAGTGGCAAGAATCTCCTGTCTTTCAGTGATGTGCTATTAGCTTGGTTGGCTCCTGCTCTGAGCTTCAAGCTTTTATTTCTTACAGAGCTTTTGCTTGGCTGTGTGTGCATGTCAGGGCTGAGCTGGCTGAGGCTGTTCTTAGAGCTGTTGTGTTGTGTTACTTAGTCCTTTGCATACCACATCCCTCATGTGATGTTGTGCTGTAATTCTTTTCAAGGTGATTAAGAACAACTTAAATCCATGCTGGAGGAAGTTCAGTGTTCCCTCGCAGATATTCTGTGGTAGAGATTTTAATAAACTCATCAAGGTACAGACTTCAGAAATTCTTTTTGTTTATTGTTATAATCCAGTCCCTTTTGATGATAACTAGGAGTGGTCAGCTGTCTAATTGCATTTACATTTTTAGATTGCCCTCCTACAACAGTAGTGTGGCAGATAAGTGATTATGTGGCTTCAAAGTCTGTCCTACATTGTGAGTTGTCAGATTGAGAAGTTGGGAATGCAGAAGTGATGCACTTCCAGTCATGAGTCAGAAGAAATAATGGATTTTTTTTTCCAGGGTTTCAGGGTGAGCCTTTGTTTGGGTTTTGTTTTTCTCTGTCTTTTTATTTGGGCTTTTGTGGTTTTGGTTTTTTTTTATTTTTTTAATTATACCTTTTTAGCATTGTTTTTAAGTTAAGAGAGAAGCTCATATGTGTTGGGCATGTTTAAGTGCATTAGGATGTCGAGAGAATCTTCATGTATCTCTCAGATCTGTCTGTTCAAGAGCTTGCCAAGCTTGCTCCAGTTCTTTCTAAGTCTGTTCCAACTAGAAGTTTGGTTCTGAGTCAGAAGTCCAGTTGTAGTCCTGTGTAATATTCTGTATGTGACAACTAACTCCACCTACTTCTGGTGTAATGGGGATGGTAGCAAAGCAACTAAGTTGTTTCCGCAGAAGAAAATCTAATAGCAAATGATTTTGTTAATTTCTCTTCTAAGCAATGTGTTGCTAATGTAAAGACATGTAAATCCATACATGGTATGGTCTCTCCACTCATCTAGTTCCTAAAGACTTCCCATTTGCAGAATTTTCCTGCCTCACCACACCCGTGCAGAAATCTCCTTCTGGAAGCTCGAGCTGAAAGGTTTAGCAAAAGCCATGCATGCCAGTGCTTTTATTTGTGCAGCATGGCGTGGCCAGAGAGTTCCTGATCAAATTAACTTGCTGATAGATGCTCACTTGGGTGAGCCTCGTTGTTGATCCATGGCAATGTCCTGTATGGTGTTCATGAGCTTTTGTTGTTGGGGAATCAACACTCTTAGGTCAGAAAGAAATCCTCCTGGTCCAGAAGGGAGCAGCAAGATGTGGAAAAGAGGTGGTAAAGAAATGCCGCTTAGTTGTGTTTGAAAGCTGCCATGAGGTGGTGTGCTTCACACCTTCTGGTGGTTAGCCCATTTGTAGATTCACAGACACATGGTTCAGGTTGGAAGGGACCTTGAAGATCATCTGGTTACAACCCCCATGTCATGAGCAGGTTAACAAAGATTTGGGTGGTTGGTTGGGGTTTTTAGTGGGTTTGTTTCTTTTGCTTTTGTTTTCTTTCCCTTCTTTGTGTGTGTTTTGGGCATTTATTTTTCTACAGGACTTCTGTGCTTTTGGAGTTTTCTGTGGAATGAGCTGCTGCTTATAAAGGGCAGATTTTTTCCTGCTAGTTTCTTTCAGCCAAATTCTCAGTGCATGTGCAAATGATCCGTTAGGCTTTGAAACACAGCTGTGCAAAAGGGTAGCACTGGTCATGTACTCAGCAGAGTATCAGAACCACCTGGGCTGGAAAAGGCCTTGAAGATTGTCAGTGCCAGCCCTTAGAGCAGCATTTCCAAGCCACCGCAAAAGCAGGTCTGTAAGCACCACCTCTGCATGTCTGCTACATAGCTTTAGGGGTGGTGACTCCACCGCTTCTCTGGGCAGCCTGTTCCAGGGCTTGGCAGTGCTGGGAAAGGATTTCTTTCTAATGGATGACGCTGTCCAGGGGTGC
>VWYK01017021.1:11308-27613 GCA_013399775.1 Semnornis frantzii | reverse complement strand
CAGCCCTTCTAATACACCGCAGAGAGGCATTGGCCCTCCTGGCCAATTATTTTATATATAGATAGCCCAGATCTCCTTAAGAAAAGAAAAAATCTTTGGAGCAAAAGCCATCTCTGATATCTTAATTTCATTAAAGAAAACCATATCAGGACAGAACAAGATATCAAAGAAATCATCTCAGCAAAGAAAATTGCCTCAGCAGAAGTTCAGAATCCTCGTAGGAGAGGGTGGTAATTGAAGCAGGGCTAAAAAGGGAGAGGAAAATGATTCAAGTGGAGTATTATTGCAGTACAGAGTTATCAGGGATACCATTGTTTTGCCAAGAATCCAGTCTCTTCACAACCTTAACCACTTGCAGAGACATGACTGCACTAATTACAAGAACTCTATGAATGCCTGGAAATAGAGCAGGTCAAAGAGTCTCCCTTGAATAAGCCACTGGACTGACTGCCAGCCTGGTAATTTGCTTTCCTGAAATGTCAATGAATTATTCAACAGAAGTCCCTTTTTTTTTAAATTCTTTTTTTATTATTGTCTCTTTGTGGCTCTGCTTTTCCTTTCCCCTGATAATAAGCAGACACACAAGTTCCTGGAGATACTATTTATACTGCAGCAGTTTCCAGGAAGCAGAGGTTTGCTATGCTTTGTGTTAGCAAGCACAGGAAAACAGTCACTGTCCAGAGTGCTCTTCAAGGTCACCTTCACATTAAATCACTGCAGTCAACATCTTTCAGCCCAGAAGCTAACTGCATCCTGTCCTCCACCTAAAGCAGAGTGGGCAGCAGGTGGAAGGAGGGGATTCTGCCCCTCTGCTCTGCTCAGACCCCACCTGCAATGCTGGGTCCAGCTCCGGATCCTCAACACAGGAGAGACATGGAGCCATTGGAGAGGGGATGGAGGAGGCCACAACAATGATCAGAGAGCTGGAAGTCCTCTGCTGTGAGGACAGGCTGAGAGAGCTGGAGCTGTTCACCCTGGAGAAGAGAAGGCTCTGGGGAGACCTTCTCGTGGTCTTTCAGTACTTAAAGAGGCCAATAAGAAAGGTGGAGAGGGACTGCAGACCAAGAGGACACAGCCTCAAGCTCCGCCAGGGCAGCTTTAGGCTGGACTTTAGGAAGAAGTTCTGCATGGAAAGAGTGATTGGCATTGGAATGGGCTGCCTGAGGAGGTGGTGGAGTCCCAGCCCTGGAGGTGTTTAAGAGGAGGCTGCATGAGGCACTTAGTGCCATGGGTTAGTTAATTAGAAGGTGTTAGGTGGTAGGTTGGAGTCAGTGATCCTAGAGGTCTTTTCCAACCTGGTTAGTTCTGTGACTCTGACTCCTTATCAGCAATAGAGTGCAGCGACAGAACAAGCTCCAAGGCTTTTGAATTGAATGAGAGGAGACTGAGGTCAGATGCAAGGAAGATATTGAAAACATTTTTTACACAGAGAGGTGAGACCCTGTCCCTGCTTCTCCAGAAAGGTGGTAGATGCCCATCCCTAGCACCATTCCAAGTCAGGGTGTCTGGGGCTCTGAGCAACCTGCTCTAGCTGCAGCTGTCCCTGCTGACTGCAGCAGGGTTAGGCTGGAGAGCTTTAAAGGTCCTCTCCAAACCAAAGCATTCTATGCACATGCCAAAGGGGACAAAAGATTGACTTAAGATTTTATAGAGCAATGAGGTGCTAAGAAACAAAAGGCAGAAATGCAGTTAGATGAGTCTGGGTCTGATGATGGAGTTGGGCAGTTAAAGGAGGGTTAAGTGAAGCTTCAAGGTTGTGACAAACCATTTTTCTGCACCACTTGAGGGAGTGTGAAGTAGGAGATCTCTGTGATGCTACCCAGAATTTCAGGAGCTCTTTCAGAGAGATGATCAAAGGAGGACATTTTCTGCCCCATACAGAAATGAAAAACGAGTTTGTGAATCTCAGACCCCACAAGTGAAGGCTTGAAAGGAAAAGAGAGAGTGCAAATATTCTCTCTGAGGCAGACATGGACTTCAATACTAAACACCAAGGAGTTGTGGGCATTTGTAAGCTCAGAAAAAAAATGTTATAGTAGCCTTCCAGGATCTGAAGGGGGCTACAGAAGGGCTGGGGAGGGACTATTGACAAGGTCTGGCAATGACAGGACAAGGGGCAATGGGTTTGAAGTGACAGAGGGGAGACTGAAAGGGGATGTTAGGAGGAAGTTGTTTGCAGTGAGGGTGGTGAGACACTGGCACAGGTTGGCCAAGGAGGTTGTGGCTGCTCTCTCCCTGGAGGGGTTCAAGGCCAGGTTGGAGGAGGCCTTGAGTGACCTGTCCTAGTGGGAGGTGTCCCTGCCTATGGCAGGGGGTTGGAACTGGATGATTCTTAAGGTCCCTTCCAGCCTTAACCATTTTATGATACTTGCAATGGGTAAAGGAGAGGAAGTAAGACTGCAACTCATGAGGCAAGAGGATATAATTTGGGATTAAGGGAAAGAAACAGGTTGCACCCTGGGACACAGAATCCCAGAGTGGTGGGTGGGACCTCTGCAGATCATCCATTAGAACCTCCCTGTACAGCAGGATCACACAGAACAGGTTGCCCATGATTCACTGTCCAGGTGGGTTTGGAATTGCTCCAGAGGAGGCTCTACAACCTCTCAGGGCAGCTAGCTCCAGGGCTCCAGCACCCTCAAATGGAAGAAGTTTTCCCTTTTTTATTTTTTTATGTGGAATTTCCTGGATTCCAGTGTGTGTCCATTGTTCCTTGTCTGGGCACACTGAAAGAAGCCTGTCCCCATCCTCCTGACCTCCACCCTTCAGCTACTGATCAGCACTAAAAAGATCTCTCAGGCTGCTCTTCTCCAGGCTAAACAGCCTCAGGTCTCAGCATTTCCTTCTCATGGAGATGCTCCACTCCCCTCAGCATCTTTGTAACCTCTGCTAGACACTTCCCAGTAGTTCCCTGTCTTGAAGTGAGTAGCCCAGGACGGGATCCAGGACTCCAGATGTGCCAGAGTGAAAGGGAAACAGATTAGTCAAATTGCATATTAAAATAAGAATATTTTATGACTGTTATAAATGACTTCTTTAAACATATTCAGTTAGTCCTTATGTGTGTAGCAGGCAGGGCATGTGTGAACTTTGAGATGACCAAAAAGTTATTGCTCTACCTGGAAATGTAAAACTTCTACTCTGCAACCAGATCTATGCACCAAAATCCTTACATGAATATATTAAACAGATCTTTTCTTAGCAAAGGAACTCTGCTGGTTGGCTGAGTCAGGGCTTCAGATCTCAGCTGGCAACAGGCACATATAAGGGAAAAAGAATTGGGACCATTTAGGAAGCTTAATTTAACAGGCATTTTCTTAAAGCATCCCTTTGTCTTGGCTGTCTTTAAAGAGTCTCCTCTTCATGTATTAATATTCACACTCTTGTAAGAAAAGCTGTCTTTGGAGCACCACAGCTGGAATAAAAGGAGATTTACTTCATCCTTTTCCTAAGGTATTCACCTTCTGTGGTTTGGGAAGAAAAGGAAATAAAAATCACCTATGAAATGTGGGTTTATTTCTGGGGCTTTTTTTGTTTTGTGGTGGCTTTGGGTTTTGTTTTCTTCAGTGTCAGTGTTTATATGAGAATCTATTTGATCCATCCACAAAACCCCATGGTGTTAGATTATTTAATTAGCCTGGAAGTGCTCTCTTACTGTTGTGCTCTGCCTGCCAAATTATACGGGAGTTATCAGAAGTAGTTCTTACTCCTGCTTTACTCCTTATATTAATGCTATATTTCAGTGTACTCCTTTGACTGCCTCATTAAGGCCCAAGGTTAGGCTGGAGAGTGTTCTACCTTTCTGAATACATCACAAATGCTTTGCTGCCACTTCAAACTGACTAACAAAAACCAAAAAAAAAAAAAACACACCAAACCAAAACATTTTCCAGCTTTAAAAATCTGAATTTCTGTCTCAGATGTCCAGGGCCACAAGGATGCTCAGAGGGCTTGTCGTGGTAGGCCTAGGCAGGTCGAATGGGGCTTGTACCTCTCCTGGCTTGCCCAGGCATGTTTTTCTGCTCTCCCTCCTGCTGTTTTGGAGAGAGCAACCGCAAGAAAAGGGACAAAGGGCCTGGAGCCACTAAGTCTGGGGTCTGTGGCCTGCCCAGAACCTGCTGTAAACAAGGTGCACAGGGTTGCCTTGTGCAAGGCTGTGTTCTGCCCAAAAAAGGGTGAAGCAAGCCTATGGCTTCACCCAATATGGCCAAATCTTGGCTAACTGCCATTGGATTGGCTCTCCTGTGTCCAAAGGCCCATTGGTCTCAGGCTGTATTGGATAAAAGGAGATGAGCAGGGAGCACAGAGGCCTTTGCCATTCCAAGGTGTGTCTGTGCCTGCTGCCTCTGATACCTGCACACATTCGGCCTGCACAGCCGGCGTGACACTGTGCCCAGACTGCACACTGCAAGACATCTGCCTGCACCTGGAAGCCTTCTGCCCAGACAGAAGCCCTGGAGAGAACACAAATCATCCAGAGAGCCAGGAACAGGTCAGAGATCGTCTGCCTCCTTTCCCCAGAAGCCTGGGGAAACTCTAAAGCCTCTGACGGCTACCGACAGCAACCCTGCTACGAGCCTTGGGTACTGTCAGATATAATTCTGTGAGTAAATGCCAAAAGCCTCCTGTAATTATTAATTGCCTTCTGCCCTAAGCAGAAAGTAGCTCCTTGTGTCCATCTAGCGAGCAAGCGGCGTGCTGGCCGCAAGCGGTACACTGACCGCAAAGCTTCTCTGCCACTTTAAATCGAGTTCAATTCATGTTTATATTTAATAGTTATCTCCAGATCCTGTTATAGCCTGTACATAGTTTCCATAGTGTTGCAAAGAGCCTGTTAATATTATTAAATGGTGATGGGGGTGATGTAAGTTCTGAATATTTAATATTAATAAACTGTTAATATATTTATATATCGTCTCGCATTAATTAATTACCCCACCCCGTTACAGGGCTGCAGCACCTCTCCTGTCAGGACAGGCTGAGAGAGTTGGGGTTGTTCAGTCTGGAGAAGAGAAGGCTCCAAAGAGACCTTATTGCAGCCTTCCACTCCCTGAAGGGGGTTGTAGGAAAGCTGGAAATCTTGGGCTACAGGAAGTCTGAGGTGGCACCTGCAGGGAGGAGCCAAGCTGAGGGATCACCAGGGTCAAACCTCTTCTTCAATGGCTGATGTCCCACGAGGATGCTCTCCCTTCTGCCTTTGATCTGGACCCATGTGATACTTAATCCAGTTTCAGAAGCCATCTCCTGAGCCTGGTTCACATCTGTTGCTGAGTCCAGTCTGGGACTTCCCCACCATCAGTAGTGACATCGTTGCCACTGAGTGTTGGGTTCCATAATGGTTTGTATTTGTTTGTCTCTATTTCATTGGATTTTTTTCTTTCCATCTCAGCTGGTTGAGTTTCTCTCCCAGCCCATCAGTCTCTCTCCCTTATTCCCTTTGGGAAGACAGAGGGGTTCATGGAGAGCCTCTGGCACTACTCTGGTGGTACCCCAACTCTAGCTATCAACACTGACATAAAATCAAATAGGAAACCAGAAACCAAAAGAGGTAGGAATTGCATTAGCCATCAGAGGGCTTCCCCAGTTACAAGCTAAGAACTGAATGAAAGGGTGAATTTAATATTTGCTGCATGTGCTTAGAGTGCAACTGCTCAGAAACACTGCACAGACATCCATTTGGATGGGCAACCTTGGAGAACAGTTGCATTCGGCACTTTGATGAACTTCTCACACACAAAAAAAAAAAAATGGTGTTGACATCTCAGAAGAGCATTAGGGGAACTTGATGGAGCCCTCGATGTATTTGTGTTATAATGGGGGAGATATGAATATGCATTGGCAGCATTATTTCCATCAAACATTGCTGAGGCTTCTGCTGCAGAGACATTATAAGTCAGTTGTGAGATTTAGATTGGTCTAATGTTTTGGATTCAAGGCTAGAGAGAGACCACTTGTGGTTTCCATTGTGCTGCTCTGATGAGGTGATTAGTCTAAGACAATGATTCCATTTCAAACCTGAACCCTTAGGGGAACCATTACACATGACATGAGACAGCATTCTGCCCTGTCAGCATGATGGTGTCAGCATTGTAGTCCCAGCAAAATGAAACCAAGAGCAGAGAGTCTGAGCATGACTTCTGAACAGCATCATAGGTGAAGGCAGAAAAGCAAGGGGCAGTGCATACTGTGTCAGGAAGCAGAAGAATCATTGAATTGTTTCAGCTGAAAAAAACCTTTAAGAGCAAGTCATAGAATGGTAAGGTTGGAAGGGACCTCAGGGATCATCCAGCTCCAACCCCCTGCCATAGGCAGGGAGACCTCCCACTAGCACAGCTCACTCAAGGCCTCCTCCAACCTGGCCTTGAACACCTCCAGGCAGGGAGCAGCCACAACCTCCCTGGGCAGCCTGTGCCAGTGTCTCACCACCCTCACTGCAAACAACTTCCTCCTAACATCCACTTTCAATCTCCCCTCTGCCACTTCAAACCCATGCCCCTTGTCCTGTCATTCCCAGACCTTGTCAATAGTCCCTCCCCAGTCTTTCTGTAGCCCCCTTCAGATCCTGGAAGGCTACTCTCAGGTCTCCTGGAAGTCTTCTCTTCTGCAGGCTACAGAGCCCCAACTCTCTCAGCCTGTCCTCACAGCAGAGCTGCTGCAGCCCTGTGAGCATCTTGGTGGCCTCCTCTGGACCTGCTCCAACAGTTCCATGTCCTTCCTGTGCTGGGGGCTCCAGAACTGTACACAGTACAGTATATGACTGAACACCTCAGCAGACTTTTGTGTTCTCTATTAAGTTGAAATACACTCTGCCAGCTATGCCAGCACAGCTTACAGCATTCAACACAGCAGAACTGCTTTAAGATTCAGCATGCATGACTCTCAGCTTTTACTCCCTAGGCATTTTATAAACCAAATTATCAATTTATGCTTAAATTCTGAAACACATTTCACTTAGGTTGCTAGTACAAAACCCCACTGAAGCTTTCTAATCTATTTTAGCTTTAGCAAATGTTTTCTGCAGTGCTTCAGAATCACACAGTCACGAGTGGTAGGGGTTGGAAGGGGCCTCTGGAGATGGAGTGCAACCCCTCTGCCAAGGCAGGTTTACCTAGAGAAGGTCACACAGCAACACATCCAGGAGGGTTTTGAATGCCTCCAGAGAGGGAAATTTCACCACCTCTGGGTAGGCTGTTCCAGGGCTCTGTCACCCTTAAAAGAAATTCCTCCTCATGTTTAGGTGGAGCTTCTTAGGTTCAAATTTGTGCCTGCTACTCCTTGTTCTGTCACTGAGCACCTGTGAACAGAGACTGGTCCCATCCTCCTGACACCCACTCTTCAGGCATTTATAAGCACTTATGATATCCCCTTCTCTTTTCTAGACTAAAAAGGACCAAATTATCTCAGTTTTAACTTGCAAAAAAAAAATTATCTTTGTAGCCTTTTCCAGTACCCTCTCCAGCAAGTCCCTGTCCTTCTCAAACTGGGAAGCCCAGAACTGGACACAGTACTGCAAGTGTGGCCTCACCAGAGCAGAGCAGAGGGGAGGCAGAAATTCCTGCTGCCCATACTCTTCTTCATGCACCCCAGAACAGCACCAACCTTCTTGGGCACAAGGGCACATTGCTGCCTCACGGTCATCCTATTGCCCACCAGGCCTCCCAGGTCCTTCAGCTTGTCTTAATTTAGTGGGAATTAACTAGCACACACTCTCCTAAAGCCAGAAATACCCTAAATTACTGTATTTTGGGACAAAACTTAATTACTAAATCCAAGTATGAGAAGCACAAGGGAGAAGATTATTTTGAGCATTAAGCAACTTGCAAGAGAGAGCTGCAGCTTCCCAGTGGACAAGTGATGATCTTTACACATTCCACTAACAAAATCAACTTCAAACAATGTCAGGCATTATGTAACAATCAAAAATAAGGAGATGGAACAGCTTCCTTTTGAGGAAAGAACACTTTTTATACAAGCCTAAGGAAGCATATGTCAATTAAGAGGAGTAGGCTCCTTAAACCCTTCCAGACAAACACAGAACCTCTGATCACTACTGCTGTGACTATCTGTGGGAGCAAATAAGTATTGTGTGGGTCTAGAGCTTCTCAGGCAATGGATGTGCAAATCAGCTGCATCAGTTCCTCTTCCTGCAGCTGTGAGCAGCACTCTCTGCACAGGAAGAATCACAGAATGGTAAGGTTGGAAGGGACCTCAAGGATCATCTAGTTCCAACCCCCTGTCAACACCTGGTTGGTCTTAGCCAGAGAATATCTGGCTAGCATGGTAGAAGAGCAGCTCTTCCACTGCCCCCTACTTTGACCCCACTGAGAGGCAGAACCTAGAATCATTTCATTTGGAGAAGACCTCTAAGACCATCGAGTCCAACCACAACCACTAACCACATCTTGAAGCATCTGCACATATTTTTAACCCCTTCAGGCATGAGCCTCCACAACCTCCCTGGGCAGCTTGTTCCAATACCTGACCACTTCTTCAGGAAAGAAATTGTTCTTAGCATCCAGTTTAGACCTCCCTTAGTGTAACTTGAGGCCACTTCCTCTTGTTCTATCAGTTGCTACTTGAGAGAAGAGACCAACACTCACCTCACTACAGCCTCCTTTCATGGCAGTGTGGAGAGCAAGGAAATCCCTCCTCAGCCTCCTCCAGAGTAAACAAACCCAGGCAGAACAACAGGAGGTGAGAGTGCAGACTTGGAAGTGTGCCCCACAACATGCTTGGCCATGCAAAGGACCTACAGGTATTGCAAAACTCTGGGTCAGATTAATGACAATGTTAGACAACCACAGAATCACAGAATCCCAGTATGGAGGGTTTGGAAGTGACCTCTGGAGATCTTCCAGTCCAACCTCCCTGCTGTGGCATGCACACTGCCATAGAAGACACAGTTCAGTTTCAAGCAACAGACTTGCTGGGTATTTACAACCACAACTTGTCCCTTATCTCCTTTGTAATTTGAAGGTCAGCTAAGAAGTCATATCACAGCATGCTATCTAGGTTCCCATTTCTCACCCCCCTGGTATACCTGAGGTCTGATGGTTTTATTGAGTCACAAAATCATTGAATGGTAGACTCAAGGAATCACTTGGGTTGGAAGGGACCTTAAAGATCATGTAGCTCAAACTCCACTACCATAGACAAGGACATCTTCAACTAGACTGGGTTGCTCAAGGCCCTGTCCAACCTGGCCTTGAACACCTCCAGGGAGGGAGCAGCCACAACCTCCCTGGGCAACCTGTGCCAGTGTCTCACCACCCTCACTGCAAACAACTTCCTCCTAACATCCACTTTCAATCTCCCCTCTGCCACTTCAAACCCTTGAAGTTGTTGAGTGACTTGTTGAGTGTCATGAGGTTGGCCCGGGCACAGTTCTGCAGCCTGAAGGCTTCATTTAACAAAATGAATGCAATTAAAAAGAAGATTTATTAAATGCCTGTCCAGTTTGCTCTGCTACCAAATGCTTTTTCCATTTGGAGTTCAATTTGGTTATTTTGCTTCTCAGGGATTTATTCTAAGCCTTCCAGATTTGTTGGAATTTGCACATTGTGTAAGCTGTTTGTAGATTTCAGCTGCTAGGAGGTTGTTAGTGATAGGAAACTATTTTGCCTTCAGGCAAGTTTGTCAAGGACTGATCTGCAAATGAAGAAATAATTGCCTACTGCCTCAGCTGATGTTTGGATGGTAATTTTGATACCCAGTGCAACTGAAACAAGCTTTTTTTTCTCCCCTATAGGGGAGAATGAAAACAGAGGGTGAAAAAATCCCCAACACTTTGTTCCAGTGGAAGGAGCAGAGTCATTTATATCTGCTCAAAAATACTTGTAATCAGGGTTGGAAGTGCTTTCTGTAAAAGGAACTATCATATCTGAGAGTCAGAAATGGTTTGATTTGTCATCTTCCTCTCTAGAAGTCTAAGTGAAATACTTACTTTAGAAGACGATTGCTTCACCTGATCACTTGTCCCCCTGCATAGATGGGCAGATGTGTGTTGTTACTACAGAGGAACGAGATAGGAGGAGGTCCAGAGGAGGCCACCAAGATGCTCAGAGGGCTGCAGCAGCTCTGCTGTGAGGGCAGGCTGAGAGAGTTGGGGCTCTGCAGCCTGCAGAAGAGAAGACTTCCAGGAGACCTGAGAGTAGCCTTCCAGGATCTGAAGGGGGCTACAGGAAGGCTGGGGAGGGACTACTGACAAGGTCTGGGAATGACAGGACAAGGGGAATGGGTTTGAAGTGGCAGAGGGGAGATTGAAAGTGGATGTTAGGAGGAAGTTGTTTGCAGTGAGGGTGGTGAGACACTGGCACAGGTTGCCCAGGGAGGTTGTGACTGCTCCCTCCCTGGAGGTGTTCAAGGCCAGGTTGGAGGAGGCCTTGAGTGAGCTGTGCTAGTGGGAGGTGTCCCTGCCTGTGGCAGGGGGTTGGAACTGGATGATGCTTGAGGACCCACTAGCACAGGTCACTCAAGGCCTCCCCCACCCTGGCCTTGAACACCTCCAGGGAGGGAGCAGTCACAACCTCCCTGGGCAACCTGTGCCAGTGACCCTTTGGATTATAAACCTGCAGCCTAGAAAATGATCACCTCAAGACAGAAAGTGCCTATATCAACCAAACTGTTGCCATAAATTGACCTGCATTCTATGAGTCTGGCAGAATTTTGTCTGTTCACATGAGCTGAGTTATATGATGAACTATTTTTAACTGGTGATAATGAGCTCCAACAGCTTACAGGACAGATGAGAAGGATGGGTCCAGCTGTGCAGAGGTAAGACTGGAACTCAGAAGTCCCCTCACTGCTCTGCTGCACCCTGAGTATTTTTCATAACTGGTTTGAAACAGCTCAGATGGAAAATATTGCAGAAATGTAAAATAATATTGCCAATAGTGTCAGGCTTTGTACAAATTTCCCTAGGAATAAAGGGAGGTGAGGAACACAACTCTGCCACCCCATAAAATTGATATTAAGCAGAATTAGCTATGAACAGAATGTTTCAAGAGGGTCCCATCAAAGATCAGCTGTCACAGAATCACAGACAGGTTTGAGTCAGAAGGGACCTTTGAAGGTCACCTAGCCCAATCCCCTTGCAGTCAGCAGGGACATCAGCAACTAGAGCAGGTGGCTTAGAGCCCCAAACAACCTGACATGGAATGGTTCCAGGAATGAGGCATCTACTACCTCTGAGGACAACCTGGGACAGAGTCTCAACTTTCCCAGTGTCAAAAATATCTTCCTTACATCTGATCTAAATGTCCTCTCCTTCAACTTGAAAACATCAGCCCTTGTTCTGCCACTGCACTCCTTGATAAAGACTGCTTCTCCATCTTTCTTAACCCCTTCAAGCACTAAAAGGCCACAAGAAGGTCTTCTCTTCCCCAGGATGAAGAACTCCCTCAGCCTGTCCTCGCAGCAGAGGGATTCCAGCCCTTGGAGCATCCTCTGGCCCCACTCCAACAGGTCAATGTCTCTCTTGTGCTGAGCTGAACGCAGCACTGCATTTGGGGTCTGAGCAGAGGGGAAAAATTCCTTCCTTCACCTTGCTGACAATGAATTGGGAAATGAATATTTGTCTGGAGTCTAGAATCCACTGCCCTTCATGCCATACCAAATTGTTAGTGACCAGGCTGAGATAATCTTCCACTTGGCAGGTTAATGTAGAGGATGTTACAGATGTTCATATTAAATCACAGAAATGGTGAACAAAGACAGACATAACAAGAAGGGCTTTAAAATTAAATGTGCCTGGAACAGGAGCTTGTAGCTAGCTGCTCCTGTTCCCAGAAGCTATTGAGGCTTTCCAGTACCAGGGAGCCTATACAGAGATAATGTAATCTTATCCAGAGGCATAATAGCCTCCTAGCCTCCTCTGTTCTGAAGACCACAATGCTTTCTACCATATCCTCTAGAGACAATGGGTTAGCACACAGTGCCTGCTCCCAGAACACACACATCTGTTGAGTCCTTCATTTTCAAGTTCATGAGACACTGGGACAGAAGAGAACAGACAAATATTTCACATGAAAACCTAGTCTGTGGCCACTAAATGTGCATTTTGGTGATTTCTCTGGGATGAAGCTGGGAGACACTGTAAGGATCCACATTTCTGCATTTGAGCTGCTGCAGACTATTTTTTGGTGCAGCTTTGCACAGAATTACCCAGAATGAGCCAGTTCGCACTGCTTACTCAGAGCCACACAGTGCAGAGAGATAAGGTCCTAGGAGCAAGCTGTGGAGTCAAGTTCTAAGCAAGTCTAAATGCTAGGTGTATCCATAAGCATCCAATTAGACTTCAACTCTGCAGCCTAACAGCTTCCTGCAGTCCCACTTCCACAACAGCAATTCTGGTACTGTGATGTCTGCTGATAGACTCTGAATAAAAGCTGCTATAACATCTGCAAGGGCCACTAGTGTGGTTTGAGGGGTTCCAGGTTACCCCAGGCTCCCTAAAAAATACTACAAAGACTGAGATGTGTCCCTGAAAACTCCCATATTCCAGCTTGTGCCATCACTGAACACCACTGGAAAGAGTTTGGTCCCATCCTCTTGCCCCCCACCCTTTAGCTATTGATCACTGTTGAGCAGATTCCCTCCCAGGCCGCTCTTCTCCAGGCCTCCCAACTCTTTTCCTTCTAACAGAGATGCTTCAGACCCTTGAGCAACTTTGCACCCTCAAGGGAACTCTCTAGGAGCTTCCTGTGTCTTAAACTGCAGACCCCAGAACTTGCCATAAGTTCCTACCTAACCAGGGGGCCACCAGGCCCCCCAGCCTTTGTCCCCTCCACCAGTCACCCAGTGTGCACCATCAGGACTCACCAGTGATGACAGGAGAAGGATCCCTCTGCCCAGTTGGGCACAGCCTGGAGCTTCTGCCTTTCCTGGGGGGCATTAAAAAGCAGAGTGATCAGGGAAGGCAAAGTGGCCACACCTGGAATGGGTGGAGACTCCAACAGAGCCCAGGTGCTTTGGGTTTGGGAGGGAGAAAGAGGCAAAATGGGGAGGGGAGGGTGGAAGAAGGGCAGATAGGGTGTCCCAGTGTGATTGGTATAGGTGGTCCTGCTCTGGCAGGGGGGGCTGCACTAGATGAGCTTTTAATGTCCCTTCCAGCCCCTCCCATTCTGTGCTTCTGGGATATTCTACATATGGCATCACTAGGGGGAGAAGAACCTCCCTTGCATTGCTGGTCACAAGCTTCTTCACAGATCCCAGGAGAGAGCATTGACCTTCTTGGCCACAAGGGCACACTGCTGGCCACCAGAATTCCTCGGGTCCATAGAGCTGCTTTCCAGCAGGTTTGTCCCTCACCTGCACTGGTGCATGATGGTGCTGAGAAACACAGGCTAGTAAATGTAGTGCTGAGGGACACGATTCAGTGGTGACCTGACAGTGTTGGTTTAACAGCTGGGCTTGATGACCTGACCAAAACAATTCTATTATTGTATGACCCTAAAAATGCTTCCACAGCAGAACAGGTATTATTCTAGACCCTTTCTCACCCTTATTTCTGTATAGCAAACATACAGCAAAACACTAACACTAGAGAGGTCTAGAGAGGTTCTTCTCCCCCTCTGCTCTGCCTTAGTGAGACCACACCTGGAATAGTGTCCAGTTTTGGGCTCCCCAGTTCAGGAGAGACAGGGAACTTCTGGAAAGAGTCCAGCAGAGAGCCAGGAGGATGACTGTGAGGGACTTGAGCATCTCCCCAGTGAAGGGAGACTGAGAGGCCTGGGGCTGTTTAGGCTGGAGAAGGCTGAGAGGAGAGCTGATCCATGTGCACAAATATCTGAGGGCTGGGTGTCAAGTGGCTGGGGACAATTTCTTTTCACTGGTCAGCAGCAACAAGCCAAGGAGCAACAGCTACAAACTGGAACACAGAAGGTTTCAGCTCATGAGGAGAAACTTCTTCACAGTGAGGGTGACAGAGCCCTGGGACAGGCTGCCCAGAGAGGTTGTGGAGTCTCCTTCTCTGGAGACTTTCCAAAGCTGCCTGCATGCATTCCTGAGTGAACTACCCTAGGGGCTTCTGCTTGGCAAGGGGGTAGGACTTGATGATCTCTGGAGGTCCCTTCCAGCCTCTAAGGTTCTGTGATTCTGGGATCCTGAGGCAAATTGTGCTCTCACAAGCACCAGGTTAGCAAAGTCCATGCTCACAGCTAACAGCCTGTTTGACCCACAGTGTGAGATAAAAGTGAAACAAGAGTAGTTGGAACATTTATACCCTTTAATGAGGTCATATTTAACATGCTGTGAGTGTTTCTGGTCACCTTATTATACTAAGGGTGTAGGAGAAAAGAGGTGACAGCAGGGGACAATCAGTGGTGTTTAATGCAGAGACTCCAGCATTTCATGGTGGTTTTTTTCCAAGCATTTGTGAAAGTAGGAGCTGTGCTAAAGGGGAATTAAGGGGGTAAAAAAAAAAAAAAGAAAAAAGGAGGAATTGGAGAGGCATTGAGGTGGACAAAGAGCGGCATTAATTTAAATTCCAGTCAGAGGTAAGAACACAGGTTTGTTGCTGCTCTAATGTTAAGAAAACATTTAAAGCCATGAGCTATGGTTTCTCCTGGATAGAATTTCTTTAAAGAGTGGTTAATAAAGGAAAAACTGAACTTGTTGATGATTGGAAATAAGATGTTAAATAGTAGCCACAGCAATGCTTTCCTAACAACTTCTTTCCACTCTTAGTGCAACAGCATGGTTGTTACGGGTTCAATATCCTCCTTTCCCTTCCAACTAAAGGAACTCTGAGGCTGAAACCCAGTTTAATCTGCAGTCTTTTGGAACTCATTCTCAATTCCCAGAGAGAAAAAAAGAAAAAGTTTGATCTGTCTGCAGCCACCTCCCACTCTTACCCATCCCCTTAGGAGCAGAAACCCAGAAACATGATGGATTTGTCATCAGTCTCTTCTTTAGGCTGAGGGGAGAAGAAATAAGCTGAAGCTGAAATCTGCCTGAGTGCATCTGTCCTAAATCCTAGAGGAAGGAGATTTGAAACTTCTTCCTAATTCCAAGACATTTATGTAGTAAGGGTATAATTGCTTATTTTTTTTAAAGGTACATGAAAATATGAATATATATGTTTAAAATCTGAAATCTGGGGAGTTCATATTAAAACATATACAGTATTTTAAGCTGATGTTTGGTTCGAATGCCAAAAGAAAAGCACTGAAGCTGGTGCTTTCCAGGAGAACAAGCAGCTGAGGGAAGTGGAGGTGTTCAGCCTGGAGAAAAGGAGGCAGAGGAAGACTTTCTTCCTCCCTGCTGCTCCCTGAAATGAGGTTGGAGCCACTTGGGGGCCGGTGTAGCCTCCTAAGGAATAAGTGATAGCACAGGAAGAAATGGCCTCAGGCTGCACCAGGGGAGGGTTAGGTAGGACACAAGGAACAATTCCAGCCCTAACCAAAACAATTCTGTGATTCTATGGTCACTCTCTCCATCTCCTTTCAATTCTTAGCTTTACTGAGGATGGCTCTTTTTCTTCTATGGATTGCTTCTCTTTGTTCCAGCAGGTATTCTCTTGAAGCTGCTATATTGATTTCCACCCAGAGAGGGTTCAGCTCCTCAGTTTTAATGGCATTGTGTTCTTGGCAAGTGCTGCTCATCCCACTCATCAGTGTGCAGAGAGAATGGAAACCCACTTGCAGCTCTGCAGAGTGCATCTCACTATTTGTGTCCTCGTGAGTGCTGTGTTATAAAAGTGTTCCCTTCTCCAATGGGAAAGATCTGACCAGGATTCAGAGAAGGAACTTAAATTGCTACTGATTTGGGGGAGTAATACAAATTTTATATTTTGGACATGTCAATAGTATGGTTTTGGTAGAAAATCGAGGCTGGGAAAGGCTTCTAAGATCACCAGGTCCACAACTATCAACCTAGTACCACTGTGCCCACTAAACCATGTCCCAGAGTGCCATGTCTACATATTCTTTAACACCTCCAGGGGTGGTGACTCCAATACCTCCCTGGGCAGCCTGTTCCAATGCCTGACTACTCTTGCAGGAAAGAGATAGTTCCTGATAAACAACCTAAACCTCCCCTGGTGCAACTTGGAGCCTTTTCCTCTTGTCCTATCAGGAGGTCAAGAGGAGAAGAGACTAACACCCACCTCACTGCAGCTTCTGCTCAGGGGGTTTGAGAAAGCAATGCCCCTCTCTGGACATGCTCCAGCACCTCAATGTCCTTCTTGGAGTGAGGGACCCAAAACTGAATCCAGAGTCCAAGGTGGTTTTATTAGTTTGATCTGGAGTCCTGTGTACAGTTCTGGAGCCCCCAGCACAGGAAGGACATGGAACTGTTGGAGGCTGG
>VWYK01017013.1:0-24374 GCA_013399775.1 Semnornis frantzii | reverse complement strand
GCAGGGAACTCCAAACCATCACATCTTTAGTACAACCCAGTGTCCCCATTCTCTGCAGCACTGCACCAGATCTTCTATTCAATTCTTGCTTAACCTAAAGAACATAACTGTCCCTGGGGAAGTTCTGTATCTCTTCAGACCCCAGTAGTGTACAGTACAGGTTGTACTCTTACTTTTCATCTGGCTCAGAAGATCTTTAATCAACTACTTGAATGTCACAGATTCAAAGGATGCAGCAGGGCTGTTCACAGTCTAATCTGTAGTAATATATCTAGAGCCCTCTCCTGACACGATGTTAGCTGTGACGAAGATGAAAGTTTTGGAAACTTGCACTGGGAAAGGAGACAAACCTGGGACTCCCCAGACTATGTCACTATTACCTGGGGAGCCTATGGAAGAATAAAATGAAGACCTTTTCCATCCCCCTTTCTGAGCAAAATAAAACACTGCTTTGTACAGAATGTAACATTTGAGATCACTGAAGACCACATGAATCCTACCCTAAAAGTCCATTCAAGTCACATTGTACATTAGTCTCTCTGTGTCTCAGATCCTCCTTTATCAAGGTCTTCTCAACATTTACCTGCTTCTGATTTTCATGCATGGGAAGGGGTTGAAGTCTTTAAGCATCTTGCACAGAACCTTAATGGAGTCCTTGAACCCTACCAGTGATTGTGGGGCTGATCCTGGGATAGCTGCTGGAGTTATCTCAGTTCATGTGGTCCCCTGACCAGACAGTGACATGGGAGAACTTAGAGACACATACGAGGGGTCCTTTGCCTCTTCAGGAGAAAGTGCAGTCCCCTGGTGTACAGCTCTCATTGATTTTTCTCTGACAGGACAGAAAATTAATGGACTCAAGTAATTTCCCACCCTACTATATTGGACTGTCTTACATAATTACTCCAAATAACCTTTATTTTAAATGCACCAGGAAATTTATGAAAGTTCTCCTGTATATGCTCAAAGGCATTGAGGTGCTGCTGAAAGGGGCTTCACTTCTGAAATGACTGAAATATACATTCTTTTTTTTTTTCTTCCCTCAGAGGACCCTTCTCACTGCATTAAAAGAGATGTAAATCTACAGTGCTGACTCATCTCTATACCTTCTATTAACTCAGATTTTATATGCATGCATGCCTGAGTGGTCATATATTCTAATAAAGCCTTCAGCAGTAAATAGCATCCATGTCAGAATCTCATTAAGAAAAAATAATTAAAGCTGGGCTTATATCTGTTACTGGGAGAAACGTCTTAATTTGTCAGGTTAATATCCATTTAGCCCTGAACTAGTTTTATAACTCCAGTTGTGTGCTGTGTGGGCTGGTACCTACATTGAGACACGGCTGCATAGAGTGCTGTAGGAGGCTCACTCAGCCAATGAGCTGCTCCATGCTAGAACCTGGAAAGAGTGATCGACCCCACTACATCTGTAATAGTTTGTCTCTGACTTGCAGCCTTACATCAAACCTCACCTTCTAACTCACCAGTGCCTTTGGAAAGATTCCAGTTGGATTCCACTTATCAGAGAAAGCAGTCCACAGTCAGCCGGTTGACAGACTAGATAATGCTTTGCACTAACAGCACATTACAATCTGCAGAAAACTAAAAACCTACTCATTTTCCCATCAGAAACACAATTATAGAGTCTCGCTCTGAAATGTCTCTGTCATTCTAAAAGGCAAAACCAAACCCTTCCCAGCAAATGATTAAAGACCAAAGAGAGAAAGATTTATTCAGGTAGAGATTGTTTTCCACAACATCAGAGATTTTTCTTACCCTTTGTTCGATGCTTTTGATAGACACTGGAAGCCAAATTAGACTTCCACAGTATTTTGGATTTGTGATTTTACTTACCTGTTGGAGACCATTGTAGGGGAAAGGGCCCTGGAGGTCCTGGTGGACAGAACGATGACCACGAGCCAGCAATGTGCCCTTGTGGCCAAGGAGGCCAATGGCAACCTGGGGCGTATCCGAAGGACTGTGGTTAGTAGGTCAAGAGAGGTTCTCCTCCCTCTTTACTCCATAGAAAAAGAGATTCTTGGAGTTGTAGAAGTGTTTGGCACACAACTGGTTGGAATGGTTACCCTTGCCTGTGGCTAGATTTCCATGCAGGAAAACCAGAGAATTTGCTTAAGCGTAGTTGTTGCTTGCAGAGCATCTCTTGGAGCTACACTCAGCAAAGAAGCAGCTGTGAGTATAAATTAGCTCCTGGGTCTCTGTGCACACTCAACCTTCAGTGTTTACAACCCATTAGTCCCTTCCAGAAGAAAGGATAATTTTAGGAAGCTTAAGTGACAAAGCCTCCAAGGAGGTTCCTATCTTATTTCATTGCTACATTCCTTCTTCCAGCTCTGCTAGTTTTCCCTCATCTAGCATAACAGGGAGGGAAGAGAATTGTATTTCTTTTAGCATTTCCCTGTTACACTGTTCAACAACCTTCACATTTCTGAAAGGAGAAAAATCATCAACAGACTCTGCTTTGTATCCTCCTTTTCCCTCTGCATCTGCAAACCCTTCACCTGTCAGGCTGGGGAAACAGCTTGTGCTCCAGCAGCTCTCACCAAGCCTGCTCTGCTGTTGCCAGCACTCACAACACTGGAGCCCCAAAGACACCAAACTGTCATCTCTCAATCACTTTTGTGTTCCGCTCTCACCTAGAGTCACCTCGCTTCAGCTACTGGAGCCCGAGAGGGTGAGCGAAGAACTCATCTGGAGCAAGACTCCAGGCATGCGGAAGGCAGGAGGCATTATGGAGTGGTTTTGTTTGTTGCTTTAAGTGCACACCCTGCTATCATTTTCAGAGAACTCTCTTTGGCATTTATTGACCTTCGATTCAGTTATTTTTATTTTCATTCCCTTGAAGCTCAACTTGAAACAAATGTCTTCCCCACACACCCCCTCAAGAAGCTGGTTCACAGGCACTGAGAGTGGCAGCAAATCTCTACACCTGCCTTCTGTTGTCTGAGAAAAGGCCAAGTTGGTATGTAACCTGTGTGGTCAAGCTTCCTGCTCTGAGGAGAGTCTTGGAGCAGGTAGCAAAGAGCCTCTGAAGCTCTCCACATCATACTGAACTTTAGGCTGGCAGGAAGGTGAACTGACTCAAGCATAACTCAAGAGCAGCATCAGAGTTGCTCTTCATCTCAGGCAGCTGTGGAAAATGCCCAAGGAGTGGCTCAGAATTTTCATGAACAAATAAACTAAAATGCTTTGCACTTAAAAATTAACTAATGGTCCCAGGACTTATTAGGTAATTGATGCTGGCATTGATTTCTAAGTAATGCCAATACCAGGCTGTAGATTTCTATTTATCATTTCTTAGTTTTAAGCAAATATTTGTGCTGTTTTCTCCCAAGATCTGATTTCAGAAGCTGAAACTGTCTCACTCGTTTCTTACTTGGTATATTAAGTCAGGCAGCCCACGTTGTCAGTAGGAAATGCTCTGAGGACTCAGCCTTGCTCTTCTGTATACAAGGAAACTACAACCATCTTTTCATTATGCCTTTCACATCGTAGTCACCACACTACTGAAGATTAATAGGGTTGTATAGGTGTCACTGGTGGCATAATCTGAGGACAGCCTCCTAGAGATGTGTTGGAGGTGTAATAAAGCCCACAGAGACTATTACCAGCAACAAGATATGAAATGGCAAGAACCCAGGTGGACTGTCAAGAGCCTGGGGTAAATGTGCTGAGCAGGCTGCCAGAAAACAACAAACAACAACAAAAAAAAGAAAGCCATATTTGTACTTGGAAGTTAAGCAAGTTTGAGGTAGAAGTCAGTGAGGTGTATCAAACAAGAAACCCTCCTGAGTGCCTTTCCCACCTTCCTCCAGGGGATAGCCTTCTGGCTTTCCCAATGGTGTAAATCCCTAAAGGAGACTCAAGAGCTCATCTGAAACCAGAGTCTGCATCTAGGGGGAGATTCTGTGTGTTCAATACAGTGTGACCTTCAGTCCTGGTGACTGGAGGATTCTACTTCACAACCCTAAGCAGCCAGCTTGGTCATTTCACAGAATCATAGACTGTCAGGGGCAGGAAGGGACCTTGAAAACTCATCTGGTCCAGCCCCCTGCCAGAGCAGGATCACCCAGAAATGCATCCAGATGGTTCTTGAGTATCTCCAGAGAGGGGAAACTCCACATCCTCCCTGGGCAGCCTGTTCCAGTGCTCTGTCCCCCTCACAGGGAAAAAATTCTTTCTCAGGTTCACATGGAACCTCCTCTACCTCAGCTTCCACTGCCCCTTGTCCTGTCACTGGGCATCACTGAGCAGAGCCTGGCTCCAGCCTCCTGGCATCTGCCCCTTACATATTTATAACCACAAATGAGGGCATTCCCTAGTCTCCTCCTCTCCCAGCAGCACAGCCTCAGCTCCCTCAGGCTCTCCTCATAAGGAAGATGTTCAATTAGAGTTACGTGGGTTCTCTTTCTCACCCTTTTTGAAGAGTGGAGTGGTTTTTGCTCTCCTCCCCTCCCCAGGCACCTCTCCTGTCCACGGTCACTAAGCAAAGACAATGGAGAGTGCTCTGGCAACGGCCTCCACCAGCTCTTTCAGCACACATGGGTGCATGCCCTCAGGACCCATGGACTTCCGGATGTTCAGCTTTTTCTATACACAGTTCACAAGCTGACTCTGTGTGTGTGTGTGTGTGTGTGTGTAAAAATTAAAATAAAATATTGCAGAGTATTTCTGAGCACTTAACATTTTGCAGCTAATGAGTCTGGCTCATGTGTCCCTGGCAAAGCTAAATTTTGATTCACTGAATATTAACTGATTTTTCATACATCTTCGTTTGTTTAGTGTCCAATTCTACATAGCAGAAGTGATTTTAAATATCTATTGTAACTACTTCTCTACTCCCCTGCCTTTCATTTTCTCCAGAAATTAAATACAGTAGTGAATCTTTAATGTTTATTACAGAAGAAATTTAACTTACCCAGATATAAACATATTTGAAGCCCTGCTGTTGTATGTGTAATGGTATAATAGATAATCCAAACTCAGGCAGTATATATGATGCCATAAAACATAAAAATACATGTATTTTATTGTGAGAAGCTTGTGCTCTTCAGACCTAACTTTGATTTAATATCTGGCTTGGCACTGTGTGTTTCTGAGCTGGGTTTTCATACAGTTACCAATGGCTGCACTATCTGAATAAAATACTGACACTTTCTCTGTGTAACAGCACACACAAGAAGACTCTGCCTTTTGTTTATTAATTTAGGCAGACACAGACAGATTCAGCAAGGGTAATAACACTGCACAGCAGCAGAGCAGCTCCAAAAGGGATCCTGATGTACCTGGACACAGACATCAATTTCAGATGACTGCAACATGAGTGCTATTTACAATAGTGCCAGAACAGGCAACTTGTTGTTATTGATGTGAAAACACTGCAATACAGGCAATAGTGAGCATCCACCTGCATAAAAATGGGCAGTAATTTTACCCAGCCAGCCTGCTGACAGGTCTAAATGAGCTACACATGTACAAGTACACTGTGACACCAACTCTTGAGGACATATCCCACCTCCCCAAACCAGATGGGCTGAGGAAATGCTATTCCCTTCTCAAGGTGAGAACAAAGCAACAGAATTCCAGCATCATAGCTGAGTAACACCTAGCCTTCAACAAGCTTTCCACTGAACACAATCTAAGCAACTGAACCAGCACAGACAAACCAGCAAGGATCTCAGGGCTGTGTCAATAGGTCCTGCGGTGCTTCAGACATAGAACTGAAGCCTCTACCTGTGAACTGTGCCTGTGCTTGAACAGGAGTCAGACACTGATAGACTCAGCATATTGAACATCAAAACATATCTGAGCAAGTGCCAAAACAGGTTTTCAGGACTTGTGACACTTTTATTCCATAGCCTCTGATGTGGCAAAGGGATTTTGAGAGGTCTGGAATTAAACACTGCTGAGTATTTCGACAGCTCTCACTACAATCTTTTTCATTTACCTTTCTCTTATGGATCTGTGATCTTGCCTGAATTCTTGTTTCTGCCTTGTAACATCTCCTCAGGTTCCTCATCTGTAAAATGAAAGGCACTGTCAGCTGATGGTGCTTTTCCTGCCTTGGAGTGCTGCATACTAGCTACATGTGTGTGTCAAGTAAGAATGGGCTGGGTCTTAGCCCTGCCTCTCTGGAATGAGCCTAGACAAAATTCATCAGTGCTGAACAGAAGCAAAATTCTGCCTACTCAAGGAGATAAAATCAGAAATTCCTCAGGCTAGAAACTTCAGATGGGCTTCAATCTTGCCTGAAGCACAGAAGGCCTGGAGCTAGACCATCATTCCAAATGCTTTTGTGCATTTAAGCAGAGGTCTTCAATAATGTCTGGAGCTCTGAACAACTTACATGTTGCCAAGCCAGTAACTTCTCAGAGGAGGCTGACACACGGCTCTATCTCATGGAGTACCTGCTGGTTCTACATGGGGTGACCAAAGGCCTCTGCTTGCCTTCTCCCTTCTAGCCTTGGCCCCCAAGTGGCCAACAGCACTAAGGATCCTACATACTTCTTTCCCACCTTCTGAAGAGACAAGCTTAGAGGAAGGGATGCTACTCTTTTCAGATAAGTTTCCCTTTACCCTGCTTCAGATTTTAACGTTAGGAAGATGCTAGCTGGGACAGAAGACTAAAGACCCCTGAAGCACAGCCCGAGGGACAGTTTGCCACCAAGGACCTGCCTTCCCTCCCACAGCCTTTGCTGCTTATTCTTTACAACACTGCCAGCTTATCGGTTTTCAAATCATATCCTTTCTCAGTCGTAAGAACGAGGACTTGACACCCAACAACTCAGTCTGCAGCTTCCGAGTCAGTCATAAAAATCTCAACGGAGAATCACTCTGGGAGCACTCAAATTTCAAACCCAGCATTGCATTACCAACACCTGATTCCCAGAGGAGTTAATAGATAAATCTCTAGTAAATGTTGCACGTCTATTACCTAATAATATTTTCACCAGCTCAAGATGTATCTTAATGCATACACTGATCTAGTTTAACTGATGTAGTGCAGAAGATGAGTAAGAAGGATTTAAACTGTCTGGCTTTCAAACTGGAAAAATAATTAACTTAGTTATCTGACCAGTTTTCACTTGGCATAGTATTGCAGCTTTTAATCTATTACTACAGCAATTGGTACTTTGTATTGCAAATAAGTGTGGGCAATTCGTTCTATGAATTAATTTCTGTTTCTTCACAGTTTCTTTTCATTCTTTCAGCAGATTAACAGAATGTATAAATTAAAACAGTTCATATTTCTTTGAGCTTTAAGACTGGGGGAAGGGATTTGTTTATTTGTACTGTATAAGTTTCAGCTTCTGTCTCCCTAGATCCTGGTCTGACTCAAACAGTTGCTGAAATTAGGCCTTTAGGTACTAAAAATATTGTGATCATAAGATGAGCTTTGGAGCAGACAGCAGAATTCAAGCATGTGTATCAAAAAGAATGGAGCATAGATTTCTGTCTGAATGGAACTCATTGTCCTGTTGTTATTAGAATGCAACCCAGTAGTACAGACGAGAACAAAGAGATGGATGATAACTACAGTCATCAAGGAGAAAAAAAAAAAAAATCACTGAAGTAAGAGTAGTTTAATATTGCAGCAGCACATTTCTGATTTAATATTACTCCTTAATATCCTTGACTAAATATTACAGGCTGTAATTTAGATATCCTCAAATATTTGCTTGTATTATGAACAACACACTACTTTGGAGAAACTAAATTAGTTCAAGATAGTTTTGATTAAAAACACAGTTGTTAATCTGGCATTTCCCATGGCTGCAAAGAAGGTGGTTTAAATCAGGAAATATAAATCACCATGAGAAGCATAGTCAAGCAATGGGAGTTTGGCAAATCCTGCTGGTGGGTACCACCATTTCCAAGTTCAGCAACACCCAAGGCACAGCTAATGTTACATGGTATGAAGAGAAGGAGCCCCATGCTCTGTCTTACCTCTGCCAAGAACGTATAGAGACAGAGACTTAAGAGCCAACAAGCCCAGCTTAGCATTCAGTCTACATTAAAACAATTCTACTGTAAATACAATGTCTCTTTATTTAAGTCAGCTGCTACCTGTGTACTTCTCTAGGCATGGCTGATGTCCCTAGTAAGTAAAACAATCAGTTACCCATTTTAAGCTCTGCCAGCACTGCGAAGCTCATAGAGTCCTAGAAAAGTGAGCTGGTTTCACATGTGACTTAGCAGTGTTGGCATAAACTGAGCTCTCACTGCAGTCTGCCGAGGCATAAACCAGACAATGCACGGCTTTGGCTTTCAGATCACAGACAAGCTCCCAAAGATTTGTTAGCATCTTCTCTTCTCTTTTCTGATAATTAAACATTTTTCATGCAAAATCACAGTACATGCAAGCACATGTCATCTTTACACCATATGAAGGCAGAATCAGAGTTTGAGTTGGACTGCAGCATAAAAATAGCAAGCAATGCCAGAATGAAGACTGCTCTCACCACTGATACAGTCTCTTCTCATAGTCTATGTATTTTAGCAAGTCCTCTGCACCCCCTGATTATTAGTGGCATTTCTGACATGACAGGAACCACCAAAGTCTGGTTTCAGAATTCTGCTCTCTCTCTCCTATCTCTGGCAGTGTTTTTAGGATTTAACCAGCTTTAAAATGGCTAGGAGCATACCTGCTGCATGCTACTGAAAATGGGGGGGAAAGTGCACTAGAAATAGTATTCATGAAGAAACTAGGATTAAAGAGATACAAGGCACAGTAGGGAAAGTCTGCCTTCACTGACATCAGGAGAATAATTCTTACTGTGATTCTTACCAACTTCATGAAGCCAGGGCTTCATCCTTCCTGCCACTTTGCTTCAACAGGTAATTCTTAATGTTCAATATAAGCTATTTGCATTATAATCTTTTAAAAAAAAAATTAATAGGAAAAAACCCCTGTTTTTAATGTCTAATTCCCATCAGGAGAATTGGAATTTTAATAGAAAACCCATTAAAAAAAATAACTAATTTACATTTAGTTCTGGTACGATTATTTAATTCTCCTTGCTGCAACATCTGAGAGCAAGCAAAATACAATGAGGTTGAAGATGGCAAAGTAATGATTTGGATTTTTACCTTTCTTTTCCATTGTTCCAGTCAGTGTTGTTGCAATTAATTTACCTGGTGCCATTTTCCGGTCTAGTTATAACTCTTGACTGTTCTAGTTATAATTCTTGTGTCAGAAATGAAGAATTTGAAACCTTTTCTGGATCATTTTTAACAACCTGCATTTGGTTTTGTTGGTAATTTCAGCTCCACATTCATCTGCGGGCACAGCCCCATGAATACATATGTAAAGGTTCGCTGAGCCAGTCAAATGAAATATGGAATATTAGCAAGATGAAACTTCCTTCTCCTGGCTGGATGGCATGTTACTACATATCACTAGTCCACCTACCAATTCTTATAAATCATGCAGTGACAGGCATAAGAAAGAAGACAGAATTCAGCAGAAAACTAAAAATATCAGTGGCATGCTTTTAAACGTTGGAGTCACTCCTGGATACCCAGAGGCGCAATTAGACTCTCAGCCATGTGTATACCTCACTGACCGTGTAAGAGATTATCTTCATGTTCTATATTTTAACTGCAGAGTGACCTTCTCCAGATAACTGCACCTCCAAAGGGCACAGACTCTGAAGTCCATGAATTCTAGAGATCATTGTGATCTCTGCACATTGCTATGTGCACCATAAATACTAGGATTGAATGTTGTGATGAGCAGAGTTACCTGGCAGCACCAAGTTCTCCTTGAAGAACATTCCTCAGCAACTTATGGCTGATCTGCCAACATCTCAAGCCATGGTGCCAGGCAGTTGTTATCACAGAACACAGGTCTTGTATTCTTGTGCTCCCCATTTCATCACACAGCATGGCCTTACTCATAATTCCTTTGGAAAATCATCATTCCATGAATTCTGCTGTGCAAGGTCAGCAAACTCACCATGTTAGTCAAAGAGACTGTAAAGATTTCTTGAAGTGACTTTTCTTCCAAGTGCCATGAAGTTTCAAAAACACATGGAGCACAAATTCAGTACTCAGAATCATAAGGACTTTGCATGCTTCATTCAGCAGCAAAACCCATACCTTCCTAGAAGAGACATCTAAAGGAGGGTTGGACTTCTGCATCTTATCCCACCCTGCAGCCTTGCTCCTGCACTCAGCAACCGGCACAAACACCCGTGGTGGCAGCAGTCACAAACCAGCAGAGGGAAGCACTTTCTGCACCCTCATCACATGAAAAGCTTTGAAATACAACTTGGCAGGTGCTAGCAGGAAAGCTCAGTGTTTGTATGACCAGTGAATTTGCACTACCACTACATCCTTCAACTGCCTCTCCTTGCAAAGTCTCTTGCAAGTCAAAGATGCAAAGTGTCCATTTTTATTTGTGATGTCTAAGGTCTAATTGTCTCGACCTGCAGAATTAGTAATAGACTGCAGTGACTATCAGAAGCAAGTTCCCTCCTCTTTCCTTTAACATGCACCAATCAAGTGTGAAACACAAAGGGAGTGGGCAACACAAGAGGTAGGCAGACCATGCTACCCGTGTGCATTTGCTCTAAATACAAATCCAGCTGCCCGAGGGCAAGCTCCCTGCTTCACTCTCCAGACAGTGGTCAATGCTCAGATAAATGGGCAGCCAGGCAGCATTTTATTTCCTTCCTTTTGTTTAATGTGTGGCCTCTGGCTATCTTTACTAAGCACTATTTTGCTCTAAATACAGATCATAAATGTCAGAGTGATTCATGTCCACTTATTCATTTAAACAAACAAGGAACTGCATATTGACATCTGGGGGGGGAAAAAACACACACATGTGTCTCTCATAACAAAGAATTTATCTATCTTTTTTGGCTGTAACAGAGAGCTTTTAAACTCTTACTCCTTTTCTGGTTTCTTTTCCTTCTGCACTGGTAGCTCTAGCACTAAGGGATCTATACAGCTCCACAAAACTTGCTACCACACATGTGAGCTTTACCATGCAATTCTAGTATTCCAAAGTGTCATGGGCTCACTTCGGTGCTTTCTCACTTCTCTGTAGAGTGGTGCAAATCAATAGAATCACAGAATGGTAGGGGATGGAGAACATTGACTCCAACTCCCCTACCAAAGAGTATCACCTAGGATCACACATGTATGTGTCCAGGTTGGTAAATGACACAGAGTATGCAACAATCTGATCAAGAAAAAGGTGTAATTTGTTATGGCAAACTAGATTTAATAGGTGCTTGTGAATGTTTCACTACTCTTACTTTTGTCCTTAAAATGCTTTTGTTTTTATGTCCAGTTTGAGATGCAGCTTCGATGTTAGCAATCAGTCAGAGAAGCATTTGCAGTATCTCTGCTACATTATCAATGTTTATATCTTTGCGGATCCACCCCTCCAGTCATCTCCCAAACTATTGTAACTACTCTTAGTCATTTTTCATTCTCTCAGAGGTTCATGACTTACCCAAAGCTATTTTACGAAACTCTTTTCTACTCTTACTAGACTGGTAACTGCAGAAAGGAAAGGAAGCAGTATTAATGTAACCATTTTTTCTAACCAAAATAACATACATCATTGGACTAAGAAAAAGATAGTTTTACTGATAGAAGATTCATATGGTATTCTCATTTCTTCTTATCCAGGACGTAACAAAAGGAAGTTTACTTCTGTCTTCCATTCCTACACATTATCTTTGCAGTTTAAACAGCGTAGTGTTAGCAAAAAATGGAGAGGAGTAGCTGTGGGATATAGTGTTGCATCTGGACACTAATCATGTGCAAGAAGTGCAATCTCCACCACTGAATGTGCATCCAGTCTGGGGAGAAGCCAGGATATTTCTAACACTCTTGGTATTAAACTTGGCTATTTTTCTCTTCCTTTGTTTACAAAAGCCTATAGATTTATGAAAAGAAAAGGCTGTTCTGAGTGTGCTCATAATGAACGAGATGGGCTGTTGCGACTTGGACTTTCAGACAGTTGGACTGAATTTCAGCTCTGCCTCAGCAGAACAATTGATTATGACAAAAATAATTCTACCTTGGGCTGGAGTCTATCAGACCAAACAAACCAAAATGTTTTTAAAAGCTAGACTACTTTAACTGCTTTATACCAGATAGAAAAAGAAAACCCAAGCAAGAAAATAATGAGATTACTATGCAACTTTAAACTAGGACAGTTCCATTGTTACCAAAAGAAGCTGAAAAATAACAAATCTGTTGTGTGAATGTGTGTATGTTTCACAGAAAAAAAAAGGCATCTTGCTATATAGTGTAACAGAGTTGAAGGGTTTTCTTTTGAGAAAGCTATTTCATCAAAACTGGGTTGGTTTTTTTCCTATTCAGGTTTTGCTGATGTTCTTGGGGGAGAAATATATATATATATATGTATATACATGCACACACATATACATATATAGATTACATATATAAAATAGAATCATAGAATGGTAAGGTTGGAAGGGACCTCAAGGATCAGCCAGTTCCAAGCCCCTGCCATAGGCAGGGATACCTCCCACTAGCACAGGTCACTCAAGGCCTCCTCCAACCTGGCCTGGAACACATCCAGGGAGGGAGCAGCCACAACCTCCCTGGGCAACCTGCGCCAGTGTCTCANACTCTAAGGTCTCCTGGAAGCCTTCTCTTCTCCAGATTGCAGAGCCCCAACTCTCTCAGCCTGTCCTTATAGCAGAGCTGCTCCAGCCCTCTGAGCATCCTTGTGGCCCTCCTCTGGACCCACTCCAACAGTTCCATGTCCTTCCTATATTTATTTATTTATACATATATATGAAAATATACATATAAGAGCAAAAGAGGCAGTTCTGCTGACACAGAGATTGCTGAAATTTACTGAGTTTAGTCTGCTGGCTGCTTATGCCATTGCCAATGAAGGTCTGGTTCAGGTCCTGCCGTGTGTCCAAACGAAAAAGGTATGTCTCTTAGAAGTGTGTGGTGCTGGCTGTTTAATCCCCAAAGGCACAAGCTGCACCATCTCTTTTAGCTAGGGCATTTCTGAGCAGGTACAATGACTCTCCTTAGCAGTTGTTGCATCCTACATCAAACCTGCCTGAAAGCATCTAGCAGCTTGCAGAGCCCTCAGCCCACAATGGGGTGACGGAGACAGAATCCTTCCCATCCCTTACCTCCCCTCCCCTCCCCTCCTCCATCTCCTCTCCCATTTCCCACGTGAGTGCACAGGTCTAGTTTCCCAGGGAAACCATACTAAAAAGTCTGCCAAAACAGAAAAATCAAGATTTATCCTTCCCTTGTGGGAAGTGCTTAGCTGTACAGCTTAATGAACTGCTAGAAGGCAGCTGGGTGCTGCTATTTTCTGTTTCACAGAAAGAAGAATAAACATCACAAACACTTCTCTTTTTCTTCCTTCTTTTTTTTTTTTCCCCCCACCAGCATCTCCAGAGTGAGAAATTGTGTGAAAAGAAATTCATTTAATGGTAAGAGACATCATTATCATCAAGGGAAAAAAAAAGCTTTAGGGTTCCAATCCAAGGAGGAATATTTTTCCCCTTCTTCTTAACACTCTAGCTATGTCTGTGCTGGAAACTAAACACTGCCAGGGCAGGGGCTTGGGCAGAGACCCTGCCACATCATCGCCCCTTCTGTTCCACCAGGGCAATGTCCATGGCCTGAATTTGGCCCTCACCAATTAGTGCCTTCCAAAATAGCTACTGAACACAAGTCAGGCATTAGCACAGCCCAGGGACCATTCCCCTCAGGCAGCCTCACTGCAGCCATCTTGTTTGAGAGGTTAAGAGAGTTCAGCTGCGTGAACCTGTGTGATGTTGTGGTGTTTGGCTTCTGGCTGCACAAGAACCTAAATTGTCTTTTTTTTTTTTTTTAAAGTACAGCTGTAGACTGAAAGTTCAGCTCCTGGGGCTGCAGAGATGTCATAACTAGCATACTGTTAGAAAAGCCTCTTACACCAGAGGTCAAATAAAGCAATTTGTGCTTTACTGACTTTGTTTTCAGAAGGCTATTTTAAGCAATAGATGCATTACAGACATTTCAAGCTATCCTGATACAGAGGGAAAAAACAATCCAAAAACTTATGTCCTTTGAGCAAACCCAAGCCCAGTAAGTTTGAAATTCATATATTCTTGAAACATGAATCTTAACCTAACATCTTACATCTTGGCTTCAGCCAAAATTTCAAATGCTAGTTTCCTTTCACCAGGATTCTTTGTATTTATCGTGAGACATGCTTAACATCATACCCTTTTAAAGCCAGAATCAGCACCTTGCATGGCCTTTAAGTGGCTGCATGGGAAAGTTGTGATTTTTAGAGCAGCCCCAGGTACGTCAGTTCCATCCAGACAGCTCCACAATTTATTTCCACTGAGTCGGTGTCTGTTTGGGGTAGAATTGTAGATTAGATGAAGAGTCTTAATATCAAAGAGAATCTAACAATAACAGCTCATACTCTAAAATGTAGGTGGTGGGGATTATTTTGCAGACTCAAAGATGATATGGTGGTCAATTGTGTGATCATCCCAAACCTGAACATTAAAAACCCTACAGGCAATGCAACAGCGAGACACAACTCTAATACAAACTGCAGCTCAACAGAGAAGGCTGAACCAAACATCACATTCTGCAACGGAGGAAAAATTTGTTCCTTGTGCTTATTCAGGGCTACAGGACTTGATTCCAGTCCAAGAGATTTCACATGGACCAGATGACAAAATAAATGATAATCGGGGTGGAATTAATAGAACTACAGGTTCTGAACTTTATTTATTTTATTTATCATTGTTGGGATTTTATTCTTTCTTTGTTTGTTTAAGTTTGTGGTATGGCTCTTAGGGTTTTTTGTTTTGTTGTGGGTTTTTCAAATGTATTTCGAAGCTCCCAAATGTCAACAGAGAGGGAAATAAACGCCACAGGTCTCTGGAAACCCTGCTGGCACAGTCATTCTCAATGCAGTCCTGAGAAGCAGGCGCTGATGAAACGTTCTATGGAGTGAATGATACAGGAAATACAGCAATGCAGATTAGTTCCCCAAATTTCAGTTCTTCACTGCAAAATGCAGCCACTTAATATCAGTGGACATCACCATTAACATTTTGCCTACTATTGATGAAAAAAAGGAGAGGGATGGCAAACAAGGTAGAAACATCCTGATCTATTTCCTGCAGCACAAATAAGCACAGTTAATTAGCTGTGTCTCTACAATCATTCTTAAGCAATTTACAGGGAGTTTCTCTGTGGGATGTTATAAAATATTCCTTCTGACCAATATTATTTGGATTATATAGCTATTAAAACTAAAATTTCCATAAAGCTTTGTATGTGAGCTCTCCAGGGAAATGTGAAGAAAATGCCTGGCCACACTTCACTCGGATAAGGCCAATTAAGGCAGAACTGAAAATGCACTTCTCTATCACATTAAACCCCCCAAAAACTATCCAACCAATTTCCTCAATTTAAGTAACTAATGTCTAAATACTGTGCTCAGTAATTAAAGATGTTCTAAAAGGAAGTTGTAGTACTATGAGACTTCAAAGGGTCTTGGCTCACAGAAACTGTGATTCCTCCAAACATTGAAAGTGAGACCACTGAAGAGTCACGTGCATGGGTTTTGGCACAAAGAAGAAATGCTCAGTGGAGGCAGCTACCTATGAAAACTTAGCATCTTGCTTCTTTTTTTCATATGCATCCTATGATTGTCACGGTCCTCAAAACAGAATTTATGCCAGCACACTTTTACAGAGTTGAAATATAACACAGCTTAAATGAAAATCCTAATGCATGCCCTACACATTGGAGAAGCATCAGAAAAAAAACCAACAGGGGTTCGTATATCCCACAGATAAATCAGAACACATAGCACTTTACTGCACACACTCAAAGATGTTTTGAAATACAAACAGAAGAGGACTCTCTTTTCTGCCTATAAAATGCAGTATAAAAATTATAAGCCAAAGCAAACATGAGAAGATATTTATTTTTAAGGACTTGAATTTCTAATGCTTTGGCATTAGCACCCAGTTCCTGGAAATAAGAAATAGAAGATATTTGTATAGAGGATCTAAAAATAGTCTGCCATTTTATTTCACTATTGGGACACTCAAAAAGTACAGAACAATGCTGAGAGGGAAAAAAAAATCAGTGCGGTTTTTTACTCGACATAATTTGCTATTACATAAACGCAGATTAGGTGTCAGGAGCTCAGTAGAAATGCACCTCTTTCATTTATGCCCTCACATACCCTCTTGCTTTCGCAGATCAGTGGTTCAGATATAAGGGACTTAAATACATATTCCAGGGCCTTGGTTACTTGTCAAATATCTGGATCCACATAGACTGATTTTGGCACAATATGCAATAGCAAATATAGCAAAAGATCCTTCTGGCATCACAAAGCTCCAGTGGTTCACATTACTTTCAGCATCTCCTTTGGCATATAGAAGTATTTAAAGACATGGGAGAATCCTTTCAAACAAGAGCTCCAACATTATTTATCAAACAGCTTCAATTCACCCAAATCTTAGGCTGAGAAAGAAATTATGCTTGGATCTCTATTTGGATCCATCCTCCATTTAACTTCTGTCTCTCTTGTTCTTGTCCTGTACTCAACTACAATTTTCTTCTGCTAAACAGCATGCTAGAGTGTGCAGAATGGCCAAATTCCTTTCAATGAAATTCAATAAAAAAGCCATTACTATGCATTAAGCAACCAATATTAGTCCCCTTCTAATTCTTTTAATGTACCGTTCTTTGATTAAGGATTCTTTTATTGCACTTTAACATTAAATCCTGCCCATCTGTTCAACAGTGGTGTCATTCTTCAGTGTCATGAATACTCCAAGGAGGATTTGCTCTGGAGGTGTCTGCTGTTGTCCAACACATTCATCACAGCAGCTGCATGTGGCAATTTGCAATTGAAAAAAGAATGGCACTGATGGAACTCCAATGGCTAAAGCCTGACACTGCTGGAACAAGAGAGAAAATCTGGTCTGCTGCCCAGAAAAACTCTTCTATTAGTGACACTGTGATCATTTTCACGACTATAAGGAACTCATTTTGCTAAAGTAGAAGTGCACCCCTGGAGTTTTATTTATTGTCCACTCTAATTTTGTTATTTCAGTTTAACACATTTATGTTCCAAGTGCAATAGTGGTTTTGAATTCATGCCCAGCTTTCATTAGGAAAATTCATTTAGCAGGAGGGTTTTCCTTTAATATCTACTATCTTCCAAGAGGACAAGTATAGCTCTGGCATTGTACTCTAATCACGTGTTACTGAATTACATACAGAAAATTTGAGAGATTAATGTCATCTGGCTAAAAGAAGATGATTGTGCAGATATGATAGAGAGTCCTTTTCAATTAAGGTAGTAGGTGGTAAGATAATGAAGGAGAAGAATGACAGCTCATCATAGAGACGTCTAAGTACTCTACATGAGAAAAAGAAAATATTTTAACGTCTGTCACTAAGAAACAAGGGCACAGAAGAAATTAATTTCAGAGTTTTGACAACAGTTGTATGACAATCAATTCTAAGGGTACTACCTCAGCAGGTTCTTTACTGCTTGCCCCAAAGACTGCTCAACTCGCATGTATGGCTCCACCAAACAGCAGAGCATTTATAGTTTTAGCTCCAGGTCACAAAGCACTTCAGTGGAGTTTTACTTTCAGACCTCCAATGGAAATTGGAACTTTCAACAGTAAAGCATGAAAATTCAATCATTAACATACATTTAGCATCATTTTACAGCTAGAATTCATATCTAAATAGAAACATGAGACTGGCTATAGAAAGTTTTTGAAGGAAAAATGTTTTCCCAACCATTAATTTGAAAGACACAAATGTGTTTCATACAGATTATCCTTTACAGTTGAATCAGTTCAGTCATTAAAGGTGTTTAATATACTCATAACATTCAGATAAAATGTGTGCCCATGCATTACAGGACCCAACAATTTTAGCCTCAAATTCTTCCTTTGAATTAAGCAAGTTCCATGCATCATTTTCCCTTCTGTATTCTACAGAAGTGAAGTTGACAGAGCAGCAAAGCCTCACTACCACTAAACTGGGGAACGACTCCACCTCTCTGCCCCACCAGCCACACTTGGCTTATCTTGCTATAAACTTTTCACTCTGTTTGGGTTAAAATGCAGTTTGAAGATGAGCCAGTACATTACAATTAGCTTTTCTCCTAAAACCTGAGCCTCCTCCTTGGCTCTGTATGACTCTGCTGGCCTTTTGGGATGGCAGTGCTAATGCCTCAACCTCAGCTCCACCTCATGGATTAAACATATTCCTTCTCCCCTCCACCTCATGGATTACATATCCTCCTTCTCCCCTCCACCTCATGGATTACATATCCTCCTTCTCCCCTCCACTTCATGGATTAAACCTCCCCCTCCTCCCCTTGCCTCCAAGCTCATTGTTTACAGAAGCTGCTTGAGGGCTCTTTCTCTCAACACCAACCAAAGTACAACTATTAATTAGAAACTCCACTTGACCGTCTTCAGTGGCCTTCTCCTTTCTAATCTCTAATCCATTACCAGATTTTCATACTTTCTGACCTGTTAGTTACCTTTAACATTTTGTCACCTTATTCATACTTTTCATTCTTTCTTTCACTGGCCTGACTTCTCTTGCCCCACGTTTTGCTTGTTTTCTATCTCTGGCCCTGACTGCTGTGTTAACTCATCCTTGTCTCATTCCTCCTGCAGCTTTCAGTAAACTATCTCATTAGACTCAATCTTTGAGCACTTTATTTCTTCATGTCTTATGTTTGGGTTATATCATTTGCCAATCTAAATTCAGCTAGACAGCTCTACATCTTTCAGGTTCCCCTTTGAACCACAAGTCTCCAAATAATTTTCTCTGCCTTTGACTTCTGCACAGGGATGACTTGCTATCAGCACAAAATCAGCAGAAAATTGATTTCTTAATATTTTAAAGTGTCACAGTCTAAGCAACATTTCTCAGTATTTGAAGTGTCACAGTCTAAGCAATACTGCTAATATGCCACCTCAGTATAACTGTGAAAAGTCTCCTCATCTTTGCACCTGATTTCCATACCTTCCTTTCATTTACTAAATTAAACTGCCTTTTTTTTTTTTTTGCTTTTTGCTTTTTTTTTCCCTGTCAAAATCTCTTCATAATCCTGCCATTTTCCTTCAGATATTAGAATCTTAGAATAGTTTGTGTTAGAGGGGACCTTTAAAGGCCATCTAGTCCAAATCCCATAGAGTGGGCAAGGACATCTCCAGCTAGATCAGGTTATTCAGAGCACAAGACAACCTGACCCCAGAATGGGATAAGGTGCAGCCCGGGCCAGTGCCTCACCACCCTCAGATGCCGCACCTCTTTCACATGAAATATAGATCTGATGATTTGTAAATTGGTTCAGTTTGGGTAGATTTACACAGAGACATCATACAGATGTTCTTTTGTTCAGAACAGCCACGGAAATTTCAGCACAACTGACCTGTGTCTGTGTATTTCTATACACACATGTAAACATGGCAATTTAGCTCCATGTTTCCTGCAAGATCACGATGGCAGTTTGGCTGCCTCTGTTGTATAGAAACCAACATAAATATATCCTGATTCTACACAGACTTACAGTTTTCCAATATGTCAACTATTTAAGATTTGTGAAGATTTTCAGTACATAAATATTACAGATTATTACTAAATAATCCACTAAGAGCATTCAGAGATATGCTGAAGCCAGGAAAAGTTTTCCTAATGCATTGCTATAAAACAAGATTTGAAATAAAGCAAGCAAGCACAAAACCCCAACAAAAACCCGAGGAAACCCAACCAATGGTATCTGTAATCAGTCTGTGCACAGCTTTGCACAAGGATATCAGTTCTGGTTTGATACAAAGTATTTGGTTTTGATGTTCTAAATGAATCATCAGAGTTAAAACTTGGGGAGCAAGCTGTTGGGTGTGAGGAAATGCCTGCTTGTGTCTTTGCTCTTTAGGGCTGCAAGATGCAGCTGTGGCCCAAACCCCAAAGTCAGGGAACACACCCTGGGTCGCTGGGGGATGGATGTTACTTGTTGGGGGCAGGGAGGGATTTTTCCTAGGCTGTTTCATCACCGACAAGCCCCATATACAAAAGGCCACAGTGAGAAAACGTTTCCCCAAGTGTACAATTAAAATCACAAGCTCAGGTTTCAAAAGACTACCTCCCACCCAGCACCAGGGAAATGACACTCTGAATGAAGGTGCCAAGAGAAGGCCACCTTCAAAGGTGTCAGAGATGAGGTAAAAAGATGATGATTTCAAAGGGAAGCTGCTTATCTACAGCATTATTTTTTGTAACAGCAGAAGCATATTTAGCTAATGCATTCACACATGGAATTAATTAAGCTGCATTTAAAGCCTTCTATTTATAATTGTAAAATCTCCATTTCCTGCACATCAGACTAATGAGGCATGTACTTAATTTTGAAATTATTTTTTAAGAGTTTGCATAAATTGGCCTGGCTACATAAAATTTACACTGAGCTGGAAGGTCTGGCTGCAAGGCGTTGAAAATAGTTGAAACAAGGGAGGGGGCAAATGAGTTTTTACCACCACGTTGCTAATAATACGTGCAGACAAAAGCAAGTTCTGCTTTCACAATTACATGATTACAGTCTATCAAAAGTCTGCTCAGATAAAAAGTTATGTAAACCTTCAGAGAGAACCATTTTTTTGTCTTTTACCTTCTCGTTCACATTACTGCTCTTCATCTCTTGAATCTGTTGGGTTTTCTTCAATCACAGCTTGTGACTTAGAGATAATAACCTAAGATATCCTGAAATTCCAATATTACAAATAGAAAAAAAAATACTTCTAAAAACAATTATTTTGGAGCATTTCTTCATTAAAAAAAAAAAAAAATTATGCAGAGAAGACATAGAAAATCTTAAGGACACTGGTTCCTAGCTCACCAAAGCCTGAGGCTTACATCTGCACAGAACATCAAGTGCAGTAAGTAGCTGTAAGGTATGCCATGCTTTGCTCCCACACTTTTGGGGCAGGAATATGTGGTTAGTGCATGAAGTTAGGAGGAGCAGAAAGAATGACAATGGGTAAGTCCACTTTTCACCCTTTTCCTGCACCCCAGGCCCTGGGCAGGAAGCAGGAGGTTTCTTTCTCAGAACTACATGCTTATCTCTGTAAGCGCAGACAAAGCAAGGAAGGCTCAGAAGAGGAACTTGAGCCACGCTTATTCCCTGTCAGCAGCACGCATCTCATTGTCAAAACGTAGCCAGCCCATAGCAACCATGCACACAGCTCTACACAGAAACAGGCTCACAGGTTTTCTGATCTGGTTGCTGAAGTCTGTTAAAGCCTAAAAGGATGATTAAAATTATGGAAGACAGATGAAAGGCAATTAAGTTAAACTTGAGTAGCATAGCCTGAAGAGTCCAGTTTGCACTGAAAGGGCTGGCTGGGATTTACAGGTGTATTTGTAAATTACCTCCACGATTTTTCATTAATACAATCTTCCCTCCCAGTGACTACATTAGGGAACTCCAATTCTTGTTTAATTAAAATTCAGTAAAACCAAACAGCCCAATTTAAAGTGTGTCAATACCATTCATCCTTTCCAGGTAGTGCAGCTTTAGACAACACAGATGCATCAGATGTGGTTGTCAGCCAGAAGCCTCAAATTAAGCTAAATTATTTAAAGATCACAAACATTTATTTCATTTTAGAGGCCCACATTTACTCACAGAGCACTGTCTCGGCACATATAAAGTCCTTGGTAAGTTCTAAATCGAGGTAAAACACCATTAAAGGAAATATGGATTTCTTTGAGCTTGAATTGCTTTGCATGATGATATGAGGCAGTGGAAGCTGATAGAGTTGAGGGTGAAAAAAAAACCAAACCAAAACCAACAACAACAAGAAAAAGGCAGGGAAAAAAAGTGGAAATTAGAGTTGGCTCCCAAAAATGTGACATTGCAGTGGTTTCTTGTTCAGAATGACAGGAATAGAAATGACAATGTTCAGAGTATGAGAGGTGTTTCCCAGCTGGACTAACTGAATCCCTCTATAGTACTGCTGACAGATCACCAGCTAACACTGGGGAGAAAGCTCTCAGAAAATGGTTATAGGGGATGCAAATCAAAACCCGGAGTCAGAAGGTACTTTTCCATTAACTTCAGGAGCTCCAGATCAAGGGTAGAATACTGCTTTAGTGGTCTTCAAGAAAAATGAGAAAAGCACCCATGTACAAGAAGTTGATTTACTGAAAAGTGACTCTGTGACCTTTATTCAGCTTCCCTCAGGGTGTAAGAGCAATGAGATGTCCATGGAAAGAGCGCTGGCTGGCATCTCCTTTTGCCAAACTTGAGCTGTGAAGCACATTGTCTAGCAGTTGGGCTAGATTCTAAAAGGAACTCAAGAATGCTACTAACTGTTAGGTTCCAGTTCCTTCTTTCAAAGTAGCAAAACACATCAGAGAATCACTCTCCTGTGGAAAGAAGGTAGTCAGTCTTGAGGGGCTCCCTCATACAGAAACATCTCCTACGGACAGCATCATCCAGAGTCTATGAGGAGTGCTTCCCTCTAGTATTTCTCTCGTACTGATCCAATAGTGAATTGCAGTGAGGAGTATTTCACAATTAGGAGTAAAACAAAATGAGTAGGGTGCAAAGAGAGCTTCAAAACACTCGAGCCAGATCACTCCATGAGCTGCAGGTTCTGTACCACAGTGCTTCATACAAATAACAGTTTCACCAAAATCCACTTACGCCAGAAATCAAAGAGTCCATTAGGTGAGAGAGAAATTGATTTCTTTGTTTGTTTTTTAACATTCAAAAGAGTAGTTAACTGAAATTAGATGTAATCTTTCCCTAAACACAACGGTTTTCAAATTGCCTGCAACAGAGGGTCTGGAAAATCTTTTGAGCATTCAAGTGTGGCTTCTGCTTTAAGTTGATGCCTGTGTGCATTCGTCACAGCTTCTGCTGGCAGGAAGCTCACGTCAATAAAGCCATTTTGAGAGAAAAGACACATTCCCACTCATCCAGCCCTACAGTTTGCTACATTTGCAGCAATTTTTACACACCTATGGTGGATTTAGAACATCAGCCCCTAAATTAAAATTTACCAGGCCAGCTCAGATGGCTTGGAAGTAAGATAAAGCTCTCTTTCACAGCAAAGCTAAATTTGCAGGCATACATACAAAATTTATTTACATGTATTTACAATTATATACAACTTAGAAATAATACACAAGTCCAATCTTCCCCCCTGGACAAAGACAAGCCCAGAAGTGGCCAATGCCACCTTCTTCTCTCTGCCCAGACGGAAAACCAGCAAGACCTCAGGTGTTATCTGCTCAGTCAAGGTTAGTATGCAGTCACGCACAGAGAAGCAGTGGAGGAGGTGGAAGGCAGAAGGCAAAGTGAGCAAAGACAGGGAAATTGTTTATACATTACTGTTTCATCTCTCTTAGCAAACCAAGGAATGGTACAGACTGTCATTATTATTCTTTTACAATCAATGCTATAATTTATTTACATTCTGCACTGAACTTTCAGGAGAGTCCCAATTTCTCTTATTGGAATATTCCAATAAGCCTTAAACTACCACAATATCCCTGCTGCTCATATTAAGAGCAAATATTTGGAGTAATTTTTACTAATACTTGTGCAGAGAAGAGTGCTAAATAATCCTAGCACAGTATTTCTGGAATGTTTTGAACATTTTACATTTTAAACCTGCTTCCGTGGGACTGTCACAGAGAATTCAAGTTCACAGCTAAGGAGAATCTCACGAAAGTGGGTATGGTTAGGTCTGAAATGTAGGGAGTTTGGTAAACTTTTAGCTATTCTATCACTGCATTACATTTTTAACTCCCAGGGAAATTGTTCCTGCATTCTTCTCCTTCAGAAAAACAAACAAACAAATCAACCCACCCAAACCAAACTAAAATCCACAAACAAACGAACGAACAGCCCCCAAGCATCCTTAAGAAGAACTTTAATCTATTTTGATTTCTGATAATCTGCCAGAATTCTGCTTCTGAAGTTATCGTTCAGGTTTACTTTGAAACGAGCAGCTGAGAATAGAACTGGAAGTGCTTTGAAGCACTTTCCTCAGTCTTTCAAGGTGTTTGTCCACAACTTGTACAAGACAAAAATCCCTGTTAAAAGAGTAACGGTCTAGTGTCATTGTACAGATGAGCATCCTCTAACTGTTGATGTCACAAGCAAGAAACCTTTCTCATATCCTTTTCTATTTTGCTGCTAAAAATTATTCCAAGGAGTCATTTAAAATTGTGAGGCTGGCAAGGTTTTACAAGAGGACAGAGGGAACATGCTGTGACACAGCAGAGTCTGTTTCTCACAGACAGAAATCAGGGTCAGT
>VWYK01017012.1:5044-15206 GCA_013399775.1 Semnornis frantzii | reverse complement strand
TGGAAGTTGTTTGCAGTGAGGGTGGTGAGACACTGGCACAGGTTGCCCAGGGAGGTTGTGGAGCACAGAAGCACAGAATGTGATCTTTGATCACATTCTGTGCTTCTGTGCTCCACATCCTCCCTGGAGGTGTTCAAGGCCTTGAGTGACCTGTTCTGGTGGGAGATGTCCCTGCCCATGCCAGGAGGTTGGAACTGGATGAGCTTCAAGATCCATTCCAACCTAAACCATTCTATGATTGGACAACAGAGACTTCCATGTGAAAAAAAAAAAAACACAACTGCAATAAAGTGGTTTAGCACATAAAATGATAACATTATTCTCCCTCTCTTTCACTTCAATGTTCTCCTTGAATCAGATTGTGGTAGGAAGGGGATAGAAGAGCTGAATGTTGCTTGGTAGGCTTCAGAGAAGATTTGAAAAAGATTTGACAGTCTGGAGAGGAGAAGGCTCTGAGGTGACCTCATTATGGCCTTTCAGTATCTTAAAGGGGCTACAGGAAAGCTGAGGAGGGACTTTTTAGGATGTCAGGCAGTGATAGGACTGGGGAGAATGGAACAAAGCTGGAAATGGGGACATTCAGAGTGGGTGTTAGGAAGAAGTTCTTCAGCATGAGAGTAGTGAGAGCTGGCAGGGGTTGCCCAGGAAAGTGGTGAAAGCCTCATCCCTGGAGGTGTTTAAGGCCAGGCTGGATGAGGCTGTAGCCAGCCTGATCTAGTGTGAGGTGTCCCTGCCCATGGCAGGGGGGTTGGACCTAGATGATCCTTGTGGTCCCTTCCAACCCTGACTGATTCTATAGGCAGCTGACAGCAAGAGCTTAAGCAGTGGAAATAAAACTATCACTTCTCCTGGGCAGCTGCATTTGTTAGGGCTAACATAGGTCACAGTGGTTCTGCTCAGCACTTGAGAGCTGTTTCCCATAGCATTTGGCACTGCACAAGTAGATTACAGCTGCCTTGTTTTTAGCTTAGCAGTTTGCATTCTTGTTTCCCTGTTCCAGCAATTAATGGAACTCTTTCTAGCATATTCTAAATTAGCCAAATGCTTCTAATTTCATTGCCTTTGATAAAAGATGATTCCATGTGCTTTTAAGTTTAAAGAAGAAAGGTTTGGTTTTGGTTTTTTGGGGTTTTTTTTGGTCATTTGGGTTTTTTTTCCTTGCTTATGTGGAGAATTGCTGCAATTAAATGCATTTATTTAACCCAATTAATTCTTTCAAATTCTTTTAAAAAAAAAAATATTTACAGTTTAAAGGAGTGTACAGAATTAAAATCCCAAGCAAGCAAATGTTTTCTTTCTTACCACATTAATAATAACAAAACAAAACAAAAAAAAAATCACCTTGGGTAGCTGAAAATGGTTTTGCCCTTAAATGATTTTGCCCTTAAGCTGCAATAGGTGGTGTCAGGATTGAGTCTTGTCTGGCAGTGAACTAAGCAACTCTTGCTTGCTTGTAGTGAATCCATTAAAAATCTTAACAGTCCTCAGCTCTCAGGAGGAACTTTGTACTGATAGGGTAGGTTTTTATCACTTCCTTGACAACATTTACTTTTTAAATCACAATTCTGAAGGGTTCTGCTGCTTGCTTTTACAGTCCTGGCTCCAAATTGCTGTAGCACAATGGCAGATTGCTTTAACATCATTTTAATAGATATGTATGTCTTGACTAGGAGATAGATTACAATCAACCTTTGTATTGGACAGAAATCAAGCAGTGGTTTAAGGCACTGCTGTGTTTTTTACCCTTTCAATAGTTTTGGTTTTGGTTTTTTTTTTTTTCTCCCTTTGAATATTTAGTTTGAAATTCTGTTGAAGCTTGGTAGGGACAATTTGAGTTAAGAGCTTACTCAGTTTCTGGAATCTGCCCAGAACTGACAAAACCTCAGGATTTAAACCAAACAGTTTTAGGGTTGTGTAGGTTTTTAAAGAGCTGAGTATTCTCAGACAGCTGATTTTTCCCTTCCCTTAAGCACCCCTGTGTGCTGTATGTGTTGCACCAGAGCCAGCATCCCCCTCATTGGAAGGTCCCTTTTGCTCTATCAGAGTACTTGAAAAGGACTTTGGAATGAAAGAGAATCAAACATGAGAGCTTGGCACTTGGAATGTGCTTTCATATACCAATCAAAAGATTGCATTCAAAGCTTTAGGGTGAATTTCTGATGCTTGTTTTGCTCTTTGCCCTACTACTTAACTTGTTTATTAACAAATAGTTCATGAATGAGTTAAGAGCTCACACTCATTAATGAAGACTCATGTGGCTTGTTCAGCAATAGGAAGTTACCTTGTGCAGCTTGATCTGTAGAAATGCAACCTATTGGCTGGTTAATATTAATGAGCATTTAGCCAGGAATGGTGGCAGCTTCCTTTTCAGCTGCTAGGTCTCTTCAAAAGAAAAATGAGCAAGATACTGACATTATTCCAGTCTTGGAATGAAATAACCTAATTTGCTCATTTCTCAGGTTTGTGCCATTAGTTACATTAGAGTGCAGGCATATTGGAAGTGATGTAGACAAGATTCATATTTATTTCAAGTGCCCTTAGAGCTGTAGAAATAATCAGCAAGCAAAAAAATAGATTTAGAAGTTTGGGTGGGTTTTGTTTCCCCCCCTAACTTTCTATTTGTTTAATCATCTCTGATGGTCACTGCATTTGGCTGTATGGCAGCAAACTATTCCTCTTGTAGGCAACCATCTCAGTCCACAGCTGTCTTCTGATCTGGGCGTCATTTTTAAAGGGGAAGGTGAAGATTATTTCCCTGTTCTCCCCATTCTCCAGCACTCTGATGTCAAGACAAATGTTTGTAGATGTTGTTTATGCTTACCAGGCTGGTTACTTGCTTGCCTTTTCATCTCTCAGCAGTTAGGCTTCCTAATTGCCATCACTCCTGCAGAAGGAATGAGGAATTTCTGGGCCATGAGTGACCTGTTCTGGTGGGAGGTGTCCCTGCCTATGGTGGGGGGTTGGAACTGGATGAGCTTTGAGGTCCCTTCCAACCTAAACCATTCAATGATTCTCTAAGTCTCTCTTCAGAGTCCTTCAAAGCTTCTGCCAGCCTGGTGCCTGAGTTGCACTTTTCTTCCAGAGATAGTGTCCCAGTTCTCTAGATCTAGCTTCCCTCAGTCACATCAGGACTCTGCCTTTGTAGATGTGTGCTACACGCAAGCTCCTTTGGAAGCCTGAGCTGTTTGTTGGAAGATGAAAAGCACTCAGCCATTTCTGAGCAGCAGTTCTCTGAGCATGGGTAATGAGCTGTGGCAAGACTTTACAGGAAGCTTTAAAGGTGAATTCTTCTATTGTGAGTGATAGCACCACTAGGAGAAGCCCACAGCCTGCAGCAAACCTGTTGGAAGGCAGTGAAGGGGAAAAGGATTTGGGGCTCCTAGTGGATGGGAGGTTGAGCATGAGCCAGCAATGTGCTCTTGTGACCAGAAGGGGCAATGCTGTTCTGGGGTGGATTAGAAGGGCTGTGGCTAGTAGGCTGAGAGAGGTTCTCCTACCCCTCTGCCCTGCTGAGGCCACATCTGAAGTACTGCATCCAGTTCTGGGGCCCTAGTTCAGAAAGAACATAGAACTGCTTGAGGGAGTCCAGCACAGAGCCACAAAGATGCTGAAGGGAATGGAACAGCTCAGTTATGAGAGCCTGAGGGAGCTGGGGCTGTGCTACTTGGAGAAGAGAAGCCTGAGAGGTGACATCAGCAATGGTTATAAAAACATAAAGGTGAGTGCCAGGAGGCTGGAGCCAGGCTCTGCTGGGTGATGCCCAGTGACAGGACAAGGGGCAATGGGTGGAAGCTGAGGCATAGGAAGTTTCATTTAAACATGAGGAGGAATTTTTCCCCTGTGAGGGTGACAGAACACTGGCACAGGCTGCCCAGGGGAGTCGTGGAGTCTCCCTCTCTGGAGATATTCAAATCCCACCTGGATGTGTTGCTGTGTGATCTGCTCTGGGTGATCCTGCTCTGGCAGGGCGATTGGACTGATGAGCTTTGGAGGTCCCTTCCATCCCCTACCATTCTGTGATTCTGTGAAACCTCTTCACTAAGCACTGTCAGCTGTGACACTGGGGAGTGATGTGAAGTGTTTCTCTGCCACAGAACTGCTTTGCAGGAGCCCTGGTGATATATTTAACTGCTCAGAGTTTGCCACAGAGTGCATGTGCTTGTAAGCTGTCACTCAGAAGTTACTTTCCAGCTGATGAAGCTTTTTGAAATACAAATTCCATCTGCATTAACTTCTCCTTACTTGCCCTTCAAGCCCTTAAAAATTGAATCTCTGAGTTAAAAATGAAATGGAGCCTTGCATGCTTTGCCACATGTGCCAGTGGGCTGAGCATAAGGTAGAGTGAGACTTGATCCCAAGGGAAAATACTATCCAGTTTCAAGGAAGTGCCCATACCTGCTGTGTGAATTTGCACATAGTCTGAACTCTGAGGCAGTGCTTACAGAGGTAAATAACATTTTCGTGTAGAAACTATCCAGGAGGAACAAATAAGTGAGTGCACCCTCAGCAGATCCCAAGCTGAGTGGTGTGGTTGATAAGTCTGAATGATGGGATGCCATCCAGAGGGACCTGGACAGGCTGAGGAGAATCTCATGAGGTTCAAAGTGTAAAGTCCTACACTTAGGTCAGGGGCATCTTAGATATCTGTCCAGGCTGGGGGATGATGAAATTGAGAGCAGCCCTGTGCAGGAAAGGGCTTGGGGGTGCTGATGGATGAGAAGCTGGGCATGAACCGACAGTGTGTGATTGCAGCCCAGAAGGCCAGTGGCTGCATCCAAAGACATCCAACAGAGAGAGAGAGGAGACTCTGCCACTGTGCTCTGGTGAGACCTCACCTGGAGTACAGCATCCAACTCTGGAGCCCTCAACAGAGGAAGGACATGGACCTGATAGAGGGGGTTCAGATGAAGGCCACAAAAATGATCAGGGGGTTGGAGCAGCTCTGCTGTGAGGACAGGCTGAGGGAGCTGGAGGTGTTCACCCTGGAGAAGAGAAGGCTCTGGGGAGACCTACTAGCAGCCTGCCAGTACCTGAAGGGGCTACAGGAAGGCTGCAGTGAGACTGTTTGCAAAGGGCTGCAGGGACAGGATGAGGGCAGTGGTTCGAAATGAGAGCAGAGCAGATTGAAATGGATGTGAGGAACGAGTTGGTGGTAGAACACTGGAAGAGGTTGCCCAGGGAAGTGGGTGAGGACCTCATCCCTGCAGATATTCAGGGTCAGGCTGAACAAGGCTCTGAGCTGACTGTAGGGAGCTTGGAGTAGATGACCTTTGGAGGTCCCTTCTGACCCAAACCATTGTCTAATTCTAAGTGGAGGAATACCCAGATGAAGCTTTTTGTTTTCTTACGGAGCAGGTGAGATGGACAGAGGCTTTAGTTGTGTGTGGCCTTTAAGATCTGTAACTTGTGATTAGCCATCTTTGCAGCAGACAGCTGAAGGCAGTTCTGCCTGCCTGAAGGAATCTGTGGGAATTTAGCCTGCAGGCTAAAGTATTAAAGAAGTTGTCCAAGGTGCAGTGCATGTTGATTGCCAGTTGTTTGTGAAGGCCCTTGGCTTTTATGATGAACTATCATTGGACTATCATTGGAAACCTCTGGTTTAAGATATTTTAAATGAAATTGTAGGCTTCATGGTCCCCAGTTTATGCCAGTTATAGGGCAGAAATTGCTACAGCTTGTCATCACAGGAATACAAGATGTTAGGGGTTGGAAGGGACCTCTGGAGACCTTCAACTCCAGCCCCCTGCCAGAGCAGGAGCAGAGAATCTAGCACAGGTAGCACAGGAATGCATCCAGATGGGTCTTGAAAGCCTCCAGAGAAAGAGACTGCACAACCTCTTTGGGCAGCCTGTGCCAGTGCTCTGGGAGCCTTACAGTCAAGAAGTTCTTCCTCATGTTGAGGTGGAATTTGCTGTGCTGCAGTTTCCATCCAGTGCTCCTTCTCCCATCCTGGGGCACAAGTGAGCAGAGGCTGTCCCTGTCCCTTCCTTCCTGTCCCCAGCCCTCAGATATTTATAGACATTGCTGAGATCCCCTCTCAGCCTTCTCTGCAGACCAAGCAGCCCCAGGGCTCTCAGCCTCTGCTCAGCATCCCAGCAGCCCTCCCTTGGACTCTGTGCAGTGGATGCTCTGAGTGCCTCTGTTCATGCCAGTTCCTTCAGTGCTCGTTTGTGACCAGGATTCACTCGCTGGGTGGGGGTTGGAGCAGCTGAGCCATCTGAGAGCTCATTCTGACTTCTGCTGAACTTCTCTTCCAGCAGATTGCCAAGCTGAGGCAGCAGCTTCAGCGCAGCAAGCAGAGCAGTCGTCACAGTAAGGAGAAGGAGCGTCAGTCACCTCTCCATGGCAACCACATAGCAATCAGTCAGACTCAGGTAAGTAGATGGTTGCTCTTATTTATTACCTTCCTACCTTAACAGGCTTGGCTGAACGACCTCCCCTCTCTTCCTGCCTTTCTGCTGTTTGTTTTCTCCTGCTTAACAACCTGCTGCCATTGCATCTGCACTGAAATACTGCACCTGATAGTCGTAATCAGAGAAGGGTTGCAGCAGGGTAGCAACTAAAATTCATTGTGAGCCTGGCCAGAGTAAGCCTGCCCATCCAGGAACACATCCTTGCTTCCAAGGCTGGTTTTTATGGCTGACTTTTAAAAAGTCTCTGTTCCTCTGGAAGGCATTTGCATATCAGTTTTGCAACTCAGTTTCATCTGAGCTGGGGGAAAAAAAATAAATAAGTGGAGGGAAAAGAAAGTACTAAGGGAAAGTAGTCTGGGTTAGCAGCCAACAGTTGGTCAGTCTTTGAGCAGCAAGCAGAACACTGAGTTGCTCATTAGGAACAGACTTGTAATTCACCTTACAACGTGTGGAAGAACATTGTGTGGAAGGCAGTGACACTGTCACCAGAGGTTTGAGGGCAAACTTCATTTCCTTGTGCCATTTTAAGGCTCTTCCTGCTGCTTCCCTCAGTTCCTGACCAGAGAGGCAATTTCCACATGACTTCAAGGACAACAATATTGTGGTGCTTACTTCCTAAAAAGAAAGTGACAATTCACCTTCATCTGAAACTTGACAGAAATCAAGATAATGGTTGTCACAGTGCCCCCATCCCTGGTGACTAAGGGATCTGTCATGCTGTAGGATGTCTTCAGAGCTCTGTCTGAGACATCTCCCTCAGTTATGGCAGTCCAGAGTTGCTGTCAGTATAGGATCCTGTCTCCTGGCACAGGTTTATGGTCTCCTTGGCTGTGTTACAGTGGAGTTGGTACAGTATATTTTGGGAGTTTGCATCATATTAAATGGAAAAATTGCTCTCAGCAGCCTGTTCTTGTTCCAGACACCCTGGCTTCCTGTAAAACCTCAATCAGATCAATTTAGGATGCTGAATGCTATGTCCAGATAATGCTGATGGCCATTTTTCATTCTGTACCAATGGGGCATTGTGATGACAGGACTTCACCCATCAGTCTGTGGATTCAGTGCCCTCCTCTCTCGAGAGGTTAAGCTCAGGCTCCTTGTGTGAAAGGGTTCTTAAGCCCTGGAGCTGGCTGCCCAGGGATGTGCTTGAATCCCCATCCCTGGAGGTGTTTCAAAGGGGCAGAGATGTGGTGCTTAGGGCCATGGTTTAACCTCAGCCTTGCTAGGGTTAGAGAATGGTTGGACTGGAGGATCTGAAAGATCACTTCCAACTGAAACAATGCTGTAATTGTTTTTTTTTTTTTTCTCTTGTCTGTTTATTTGCCTGTTTTTTCAAAAGGATCCATGAGTTTAGACAAAATTAAATTGGCTGATGATTTTAACACTGACCTGCCTATGACAGTATTTGCTTTCAGGTCACTTTCACATTTCACAAAGTTATAAAAGTGTGCTCAGTGTATCTCTGTTTCTCCTGTTATGAAGATGCTGACACTTACAAAGGATATCTTTGGACAAATGACCTGCCCATGAACCAGTTTCTGAGCAGGGTGCAATGGAGAATGCTCCATGCAGTGTCTGCTCCCAGCCAGCAAAACTGAAACCCAATTACAAGTTGTGAAGCTGAGGCAAGGGTCAGTCAGTGACTTTGTGAACCTTAAGCCACTTGTAGAAGGCAGTTAATCATGGCTCATTTGACAGTGTAGACATTTGAGCCCTGATGAAATTTCACCTACAGTGGATCCTTAGCTTGGACCCCATGTTAGTAACAAGGCCACTCTTTGAACTCATGAAATGTTGGTTCTGTCCTTGTGTTTCCTGACTGCCTTAGAAATGAGGTTGAGCTGTGGTGGGTGATCCTTTATGTCCCTCCTTCTGCTTGGATAAAACCTAGTGACTAAAACTTAATTTTGTGATGAAGACAAACAGGAAAGTGATATTCTTCCTGAAACTGCCATACCTCTATAGCAGAGGATCCCACTACATTTTGCATGGCAGAGGGTTTTGTTCTGCATCTCAAAATTAAACTGCTGCCCGGTAGCTGTGCCACTATTTACAGTCACTGCAAAACCAGCCTTGGACACAGACTGAAGTCCATCTAGGGCATATCACAGAAATCACAGAAGGTTAGGGGCTGAAAGGGACCTGAAAAGCTCATCCAGTCCAACCCCTCTGCCAGAGCAGGGTCACCTAGAGCAGGTCACACAGGAACACATCCAGGCAGGATGTGCTTTGAAGAAGGAACATTCTTTACCACTTGAAGCACACCTGGTCATGACTTGTTCAGCATTTTGAGCTCTCTGATGAGGCTGGTGAAGTTTTCAGATCTGGCACCATTGTGGGAAGTTCAGTTTTGGGCTTCCCAGTTTGAGGGACAGGGATCTGCTGGAGAGAGTCCAAGGGAGGGCTATGAGGATGATGAGGGGACTGAAGCACTGCCTGCTGAGGAGAGACTGAGGGACCTGGGGCTGCTTAGTCTGCAGAAGAGAAGACTGAAAGATTTAATCAATGTTTATAAATCTCTGAGGCCTGGGGGTCAGGAGGTGTGGGGCAGGCTCTGCTCACTTCCTCCCTGGGCTAGGACAAGGAGCAATGGATGGAAGCTGCAGCACAGGAGTTTCCAGCTCAACACAAGGGGGAACTTCTTTACTGGAAGGGTCCCAGAGCATTGGCACAGGCTGCCCAGAGAGGTTGTGGAGTCTCCTTCTGTGGAGCCTTTCAAGGCCTGTCTGGATGTGTTCCTGTGTGCCCTGAGCTGGATTGTCTGGTCCTATTCTGGCATGGAGGGGTGGACTTGATCTCTTTGGGTCCCTACCAACCCCTGACATCCTGTGAGCCTGCAAGCAGTGTGCTCTGTCACTCAGGGAATGCCTCTGCACAAGTGCCATGCACTTTTGGAGCTGCACATGGTGTAAGGTTCATTTGACAGGAACTCAGAAAGTTTGTAATACTTTGTCTTAGGCATCCTGCAAGAGAACATACACTGGAAGTGGGTACTGGTGGTGGCTATCAGCGTAGGTGCATCTGTGCTGTGTGGTGAGGCTGTTACACCTAAGCTGCTGAGCTAAAGCTTCTGTGGTTGGCTGCACAAGATGTATTTGCAGTCCTATGAATGGCTCTGGTTGGGAAGCTCTGCTCCCAGCATTTTTTTTCTGAAAACCATAGAATCATGGAATGTCAGGGGCTGGAAGGGACCTCCAAAGCTCATCTGGTCCAGCCCCCTACCAGAACAGGATCACCCAGAGCAGATCACACTGGAATGCATCCAGGCAGTTCTTGTGTATCTCCAGAGAGGGAGACTCCACAGCCTCCCTGGGCAGCCTGTTCCAGTGCTCTGCCACCCTCACAGGGAAAAAATTCTTCCTCAGGTTCACATGGAACCTCCTATGGCTCCACTTCCATTGCCCCATACTTGTGTCGATTTGTGAACTCCCAGTGCTTCATTTTAAGACCTTTGACACAGAGTTCATAAAAGCTGTAAGCTAATGAAATGAAGGGTTCAGAGTGAATGCTTTGTTTTTCTTTCACTGAAGCCAACCAAAAGAGAATAAAAGTGCATAAAACAAATATTTCAGCTGAGTGGTTAAGCTTTAGGAATGTTAAGAAATGCCTTTTGGATCCCAGTTAAACCACCAGTGCTCCCCATCCCCCTCCTGTGTATTCTGTACATCTGGAAAGTACATCTACCTGCCTGCCTCCTGGTAAAAGGCATTCTTCTGCTTCACTTCTTTGAGTAGAGGTGATTTTTTTTT
>VWYK01017010.1:0-15338 GCA_013399775.1 Semnornis frantzii | reverse complement strand
CTATGATTCTATGATTCTTCTTGAGCTGCATCTCCAATAAAATGAAAGTGAGACTTGAAAGCCAACTTGATCCCTCTCTGCTAGTAACTCCTGTTGCCTTACCAACAATGCATATGCAGTAATGCAAGTTCTATTAACTCAAAACTCCCATTATATTCTTATTCTTTAAGATATAATTGAGGGCTGTAACCATCCTTGCTACAGCTTAATTAACAACGCTGTTGACAGACAAGCTATAAAAGAACATCTGTAAATCTGCGAATAAAAAAGATCCAAAAAGTAGAAGAAACATACTTGCATCTTTTAGTTAACAAGTTATACTTTGAATTGGATATGAGAAAGTCCTGTTTCAAGACTAAGATTTGAGGCTTTTCAGTCTAGAGAAGTGAAGGCTTTGAGGAGACCTTGTAGTAGCCTGCCACTATCTGAAAGGGCCCTGCAGGGCTGGGGAGGGAGTATTTATAAGGTCTTGTAATGATACAATGAGGAGTAATGGGTTTAAACTGGCAGAGGGGAGATTTAAACTAGATGTTAGAAGAATTTATTTCCAGTGAGGGTGGTGAACCACTGGAAGAGGTTGCCCAGGGAGGTTGTGGATGGTCCCTCCCTGGAGGTGTTCAAGGCTATGTTGGATGAGGCCTTGAGTGAGCTGTTCTAGTGGGAGGTGTCCCTGCCTATGGAGTTCGGAACTCCTTCAGGGAGTTGGAACTAGATGATCTTTGAAGTTTTTTCCAACCTAAACCATTCTGTGATTCTATGATTCATTCTATTTCCCTTACATGGTATTAAAGTGAGCCAAATGCTAGACTGTACTTTGTGATCTAATTTGAATGCATTTTCCAGGCTTAAGTCCTTTCCCTTCCTCTGTGGAAGAAGAGAGATTCTTTACCCCTCTCTCTAGTACGTATTTCCATCTTTCATTCGTTTCCCTAACTGCCCTGAAAACGCTTTCTCAGTTGCTTCCAGTGCTTGATCTGAAAGGGAGCAGCAGGGTAATGGTAACTGACTTTCTCTCTTTGCACAGTGTAGTCAGGTGAGCACTTGGGATTTCTTTATGACATTCTTTGCCTTGGAGCCGGAATGCAGCTTTTTATAGCTAATCTCAAAAGTCACTTTTCTTGCTCCCTGTTAGAAAAAGTAGCTTTCAACTCAAGTAATACTGGAAAGACATATTTGCAGGGGAAGTTATTTACCTTTGCCTATTCTGGCCATCACATCTTACACACACACCCACAAAAAAAAAAAAAAAGGTTCTTCTTGAGTGATATTGACTGCCCATTTTCTGTCCACTTGACTCTGTCAAACATGTCAAACAACTGCTTCATTGGTGTTAGATTGCCACAGAAAGGAAAGGGGTGTGAGGAATAATCATGAAGCCAAGAGAAGGCCAAGAGAATGCCTCATGTAATGCTTGTTCTGCAGGAGCTGTCTATCATCCTGCTTTACCTGTTTGTATGAAGTAGTGCATCCACTTTAGTCTAGGATCAAAGGGACAAAGGAATGTAAAGCTCTGATATAAACAACTATATGCAACTCTGTTGAAAAGGAGAACTCAAAGCAGGACTTCTTTACCCCTTTTGAGAATCACTGCACAGGCAAGAACAGCTGCTGAATGGTTCCCAGTGTTGTGCTCTCGTCAAAATAGGAAGTAAGCAGGAAGCGGTCAAGTAATTAGCACAGCTAACAATTAGGACTTCCCTGGAAGATGGGAAGGTTTTTGTGCAACAAGATGAAAGGGGAATCAAAATAAAGAATGTGTCTTAGTGAAAAATATTGATATGACTATCCTGAGACAAATTGTCATTTGTGTAATCAGAACTAGCAGTCATCAGAAGATGGGAATAGTGTCAGAGATTGCCTGACAGAACTTGACAACTTGGTTCAAAAATAGCTTCTTCTGTGAAAACAGATCCTACAGAAGAGAAGCAAAAACATATTGTAAAGAGAATCAACTCTATGTTGTGTTAGCCTCATTCTAATTAACACACTAGTCCCTGGGCAAAAAAAAAGTCCTGTTCTGCAGCCCACACTCCAGATTTTTGGTGTCTCATATCTTTTAAAACAAAAAATACGTTAATTTTTCTGGATTAAAATGATCTATGAAGTCAGTGTAGTCAAAACTACTTTGTGAAGACACACAGACTCTGCCCTAACAGCACTGACTAAGCAGGAACTTCAGAAGAGACTGTTTTTCATCTCCACTTACTGCTTTTTAGAAGAAAGGTATAAAATGCAAGGATGTTTCTAAGAGTTGCAAGACACCATTGGGAGCTAGGACTATAAAAAAGGAAATGAAGAATAAAAAAAATCGCAGAGTATCAGAATGAATATGCACATGCAACATGAATATATCTATTTTTAATGACACCTTTTATAACTGGTAGTGAAATAGAAGGTTATGGAGTTCTAATTCTGAGAGAATGAACAATATAAAATAATGTCTTCTTCAGACATGGTCACCTTTATAAAGTGACCATGTGCCCCAGCAGCTAGATATTGCTAGTCCACTGCACACAGTACTCACAGTACAAGAAAACAAGGCATGTTCTTAAGAGCTGTGAAAAGAAGTTCAGCAATTATTTAAGGGCAACTCCTTACTTTTTTGTTCGTACCAGGCTATGCTGTCACAACTGAAGCATTCTACTTTCAACTTTTGGTAGAGCTGTAGCCTCTTAGATGACACAGATAGCAATCATGTTTCTTTCCATTGAAACCTTATTTTAACTTGTTTTTATTGCTGGTTAAATGGGAGAAAAAGTTACCTAACATTCCTACAGTGTTAAATACATATACAAATGATAAAAGACATAAAACCTGAAAGGAAATATTTTGATGTTTTATGTAATGGAAGTAGAAATCAAAAGAACTGTTCCAGTATTTTGTGGCTCAAATAATTTCCTACGTTTATGCTGACATTTTTTTCCTTGATGATCACAAATGCAATGTTAAGATTCCTATGTAATCTTTAAAAAGTCTATAAAAGCCTATACTGTTTTTTTTTTTGCCTTCCAGAGTTCCTAGGTACATCTTTACTCCACCATATCACAAACAAATCTAATTTAATTAATCTCTGATGCACATGAATTCTTTATTTTTAGAGAACTACAACAAGAGGGTCCTAGGAGGTCCTCTTAGTACTAAGCTCCGGGATGTTTTGGGCAGCTGCTGCTGCCTTCCATAGGTAGTCCAGGAGAAGGACTATGACAGGTTAACCTCCTAGCTGCCAAGTGAGATGCATAGGGAGAGGGCTGGAAAGGGACACTGCTAATAGCTCCAAGGCACCATGTGGGGTATGGGAAGGAGATGAATGGGTCAAAAGAGACTACTGACATGACAAAGTGTGATGTGTGAGCCACCCCTTGGCTGTAAGAGTCCTACAGGCAGTGTGGGCACCAGGGTGTAATGCCACGGTCTGCAGGCCCTTATAGGCCTCACTGGTACCAGCCCACAGGTACCAGCTCCAGGCTCAAATGACTCCACAGAGTTTCTTGTCTCCACCTCCACACAGCCCTGCCCTGCTTGGCCACAGGCTGCAAAAATAGGACCACTGCGACCTCATACCCAGCGTGGCTTCAGCCTATCTTCTGGGGAGGCACCAGATGCCCAGGTCTTGGGCTATGCTTTGGCCTGCCCTTCTCTTGGCCAGAACTGTGGAATGAGGGCTGCCAGGTCCTGCCCTCCCACGTCCCTTGCCAGGAACCCTGACCTCTGCCCCCTGGTGCTGTGAGGAGCTGGTCAGGCACCTGAAAGGCATGACTGGCAGCTGTGGCCTTGGGCCCTGTTGTGGTAGGCCTAAGCAGGGCAAAATAGGCTTATACATGTCCTGGCTTGCTCAGACATGATTTTCTGCTCTCCCTCCTTCTGCTATGGGGAGAAGCAACAGCGGGAAGGAGGACAAAGAACCTGGAGCCACTGAGTCTGAGGACGCTGGCTTGCCCAGATTCATTTTGCATCCCATGGTAAACAAGGTACACATGCTCACCTTGTGTATACCTTGTGCTGGGCCTGTGTTCTGCCGTACAAAGGGTAAAGCAAGCCTATGGCTTCACCTAATGTGGTCAGGTTTGACTAACTGCCATCCTGATTGGCTATTCTGTGTCCAAAGGCCCATTAGTCTTGGGCTGTATTGATAAAAGGAGCATGTGACATGACATACTCTGCTGTTGTATTCATGCTTGGCTGCTTGCTACTGCCTTGCTGCATCCTGAACTGCCTGGAAACTGCCTGCCTCAAGTTTACCAAGAACAGGCTCTGAATTCCTGCACACAATTGGCCTGCATAGCCAGCATGACATTGTGATGAGACTGCACATCATGAGACATCCTACCTACACCTGAAAGTCTCCTGCCAAGACAGGAGGTCCTGGAGAGAAGCAGATCATCCAGGGATATCAGGACCAGGTCAGAGATTGTCTGCCTCCTTTCCCCAGCAGCCTGGGAAGAATCAGAAGTCTCAGCGGATGATGAGACAGTAACAGAATTCCCTGAAAGCGTTTGGGTAATGTCTGAAGCTGTAGCTATCCCCGCAAGTCAGGAGATATTTTGTGAGTAAATCCTTAAAGCCTCTTGTAACTCACCATTGCCTTCTGCCATAAGGAGAAAGGAGCTCCTTCAGTCCATCTAGTGGGCAAGCAGTGTATTGACTGCAAGTGGTACATTGCCCGCAGGAATCTTCTCTTCCAGTTCAACTGAGTTTGATTAATGATATATATATTTTGCTAGTTATTTCTAGATCCTGTGTTATTATCTGTATAAAGTTTCCATGACTGTGCAAAGAACAGATTATTATTAAAATTAGTGGTAGGGGTGGCAAGAGTTCTGAACATTGAATATTAATAAACAATATTAATTTTAAAAAATATCATATTGCATTAATTAATTACCCCTCCATAACAGCCCCCCTTAGAGCACTGGGAAGAGGATGCCATCCTGTGTAAGGAGATATTGGATGCAGTCCAATGTGTGAAACTCTTTCGGGTTTTTCAACAATTTTTTTGTTACTAACCATGGATATGACAACATGTCATTTGGGCAGCATTCTTACCTTCATGTTTTGCATGAAGAGGCGACAGCTTGGCACATCTGGGCAGACAAGTAGATATCCCATCCTTGAAGATGTCCCTCCCTAGTGGGCTTGTCTGCCATGCCAGTCAGCTATGGCCAGTGTGTGTCCTGGTATGATGAGATATGGAAAGTATCACATCTCCCCTCTATATCTTAGAGTGTGAAACAGCACTGTAAAAATGCAAGTCGAGCTCACAGAACAAGTGCCTTTGTAGAGAAAAGAAGCACATGTTAATGGGCTGCTTGTAAAAAAAGTCAGTTCTTCAGTAACACACTTCAGTTTTCTTCTGGTGTCCCAGTAGGTTAGCAAAACTCTGGTTGACAAAGGCTGAAGCAGAGCAAAATAAGGGAGGAGTCCAGTTAGTTGCCAAGCTGCCCTCGAGGTTGCAGACTTCATCTGGCCACCCTGCTGCTGGGAGACCTAAAGCACCATTGAGGTGACTGCTCTGACCCATTTGCAGGGCAATCTTTCCCTGCAATTGCAAACCTGAAGGGAAAATTTTAAGGGTTGAAAAATTTTACCTAGTGGCTGTCGCCGTAATAATTTACAGAAATTTGCATGTTCCAGTGCAGGGCACAAGCAAGGATGCCAAAATATAGCTGTTCGAGTGCCATATGTGGGCTCGGCTTTTTGATAAATATTTATACTAAACATTAGTTGACAAGCGTATGTGAAGGAACAGCTAATTCATCTCTCTAATTTTACAGTCATCCAATGAATTCAGCTAAGAACTCTTCTTTCTTAATATTTTTTTACTTTACCACTTCAAGTCCAGTGCTAACAGACGTGTGGTAGTTTGAGGGGGGCCCAAGTTCCCTTAAGAAGACCACAGAGGTAAGACCCCCGTCCTAGTGGGACAGACCTGGTCATCCCAATATATTGTAACACTGTTATTCTAGTCTGCTTGCTGGTATCACAGTTTATAAGGCAGTGCCTGGCTGATATCCTTTCCCTGCCCTGCCTCTCCTCCTTTCACTCCCCTCTCCAGGCAGAGCACATCCCTCCTTACCTCATGGTCTGTGTGTGGGAGACAGCTTTGAGCTGGCAGGGAACTGTGAGCTGCCTCATGCGGCCTGCTGAGGCCTTGTGGACCTAAGCTGGGGAGGGCAGTTCTGGGCTACTCTCAGGCCTGCTGAGGGTGGGAGGGGTGAAGGATTCTAGAAGGTTTTAGTCTGATAGACTTGGCCTAGCTTGTGGATGTATTCATTCTACCTGATTGCCTTTTGCATATGTGCACATATAAATAGAATCTCCCTTTAAACTTCCAATCAGTGTGCAGGATCTTCATTCTTACTCTTCAAAGGCAGTAAGTGGCATTTCTGTCCTCCAGTCCCAGGCAGTTTGTGGCCATAGTGGGGACAATGTGTCCACATGCCTTTTAAAGCTTCAGTGATAAATTACACAGAGTCTGTGGTAGTGTTACTCAACATGGCAGAAGGACTTTTTGGATACTTGGGATGTTGCATGTTAAAGGGTCTGCTGCACACCTGGCTGCATGGTAGAGGCATATTTTCAGGATTTTCTTTTAAATCAAGATCAATTGGAAATTTGTGGGCTAGGGTTATGGACTGTTTTGTAGTGTAATTGTTTATTTTCTTTATGACTTGGATTTCTGTGTGCAACACACCTCACAGGAGAGCTATTAACATAATTGCTGAGGCCTTTCAAAACAGTCGCAGGAAAAGCACCTGAAAATGAAGCATATGTTATTAAATACTTCCAACCTATCAGGATGCAATGTTTCAGCCTCTGCTCCTGTTACCCTGAGCAGCAACTCTGTTATGGTAGGAGGAGAGATCATAGAATTATAAAATCATTAAAGTTGGAAAAGACCTTTAAGATATTGAAGTCCAACAGTAACCCAACTACCATGACCACTAAACTATATCCTGAAGTGCCACATCTATACAGTTCTTGAAGACCCCCGAGGGAACGAGACTCCACCACTTCCATGGGCAGCCTCAGCCCTCTATGTCCAGTTGAACTTGACCTTTTCATTAGCATCAGGCTGCAACTCAATCTCATGAATTAATAGGATGCTAAACAACAAACTAAGAAGATAATCTTGATAGTCCAGATGGAGGGGAAAAAGGAAGGATGGGGAGATGGAAAGGACCTCTCACTTGCTTTGTTCTTTCTCTGTGTAGCAGTATCAATTTCCACTGAGTTTCAGGCTTTGGTTCTGATAGCATGCATAGTAGTGGCTGCTAACACGGTGATGTAATAACTTGCTCTGTTCTCTTCATACAAGTTGGTTCTAACAAGTTAGATTCATTTATGCTTCATTTCTGGTTACTTAATTCATTAGTTGGCAACCAACAAGGCAGAGATAATAACTCCTTTTTATTTTTCCATTTAAAGCACGTCGCCTGAGTTGACTTTGATAGATAAGCCAACCCAAAGTTTAAGAATAGAAAATGAAATCCTGAGGATAGTCAAAATGTTTATTAAATCAACGGCTCTATTTAAACCAGAAAATTCACTAAGATAATTGCAATGCATTCATTTGTATTCATCTCAGAGTCTTTTCCTCCAGCTTTTGCACTACAAATTATTTTTTCCATGATATAGATATGTTGGTAGCACAGGCATTTAAGTCTAGATACCTTACGCTGTTCATTTAATTATTTTCCTTTTATCCCGGCATTTCTTGTTGGCCTTTGGGCCATAATCAGTTAAGTGACCAGCACTCTCATGATACACCATTTCCAACCTAGTTTGAGATGGAAATTGACTGAATGCCTAGCTGGTTTCATACCAAAACATTTGACTAATTGTTACATGATTTCTCCTTGTGAGAATTTCAGACAGACTAGATTTCCTGCAGGCAGCCCCTGCAGTGTATAGGACAGTTCACAGGCACAATTTGTGTGCCCCAGTGTGTTGATTACCAGTGCTAGGTGGACCAGGGGACAGCTGTATATCAGAGTGTGGCAGAATAGCAGTTCAGGGAGACACAGCCAGCCTAGATGAGGACAGCAGGGACTCTTGTTGCCATCCAGACAGCAAACAACCATTCTGTTCAGGACATTCTCCATATGAATGTTACCGTATGCAAATGATCCCAGTAACTTAGGGCTTTTAATAATCATTGTGTGTCTATACAACACTAGAGAAAAGTTATATCATGATAGGAAGTTATACTAAGATTAGATGGCTTTGTCTCAGACCTTTTCAGTTCAATTTATGTGCCGCAGAGATGTGATTTTGCATGAAACCAAACAATGCAATATAAGACATATTTTGGTGTACTACATGTCACTGATTATAGATGATGGCATATTAGTATGCAACAGTGGAAGAACATTAATGAGTGAATTTTGTTTATCAGTTCCCTAGTGCTGATTCACGATAATAAGATATAATGTCATACTAGCTCATCAATAAGATTTCTGTTAATCAACCAAGTCTGTAGCTGAATGTTTAATGTAGCTTATTTTCTTTACATTATTCCTAAATAACTGGAAGTTTTAGAACTAATTTCAGGTCTCGCAACTTTCATAAAGCATGGACAAAATCTGCTAGCAGGGAATGTTATTAGGTCTTGTGTTCATGCCCAAGTAGCTTCTCAATACAGAAATGACATGAAGCTGTTGGAGCAGGTCCAGAGGAGGGCCACAAAAATGAATAGAGGTCTGGAATGCCTCTCCTATGAGGAAAGGCTGAGACAGGAGAGGTTGTTAGCCTGGTGATGAGAAAGTTCCTAGGAGACCTTATTGTGGCCTTTCAGTATTTAAAGGGAGTTTATCAGAAAGAGTGGGATAATTTNTGTGTTCATGCCCAAGTAGCTTCTCAATACAGAAATGACATGAAGCTGTTGGAGCAGGTCCAGAGGAGGGCCACAAAAATGAATAGAGGTCTGGAATGCCTCTCCTATGAGGAAAGGCTGAGACAGGAGAGGTTGTTAGCCTGGTGATGAGAAAGTTCCTAGGAGACCTTATTGTGGCCTTTCAGTATTTAAAGGGAGTTTATCAGAAAGAGTGGGATAATTTTTTTCAGTAGGGCCTGTTGTGATAACACAAGGGGTGATGGTTTTCAACTAAGAGAGTAGATTCAGACTAGATTTCAGAGTTTTTTAATTTTTTTTTTTTTTTTACAGCGAGGTTAGTGAGACAATGGAACAGGTTGCCCTGAGAGGTGGTAGATACCCCGTCCCCCAAAATATTCTAGGTCGTGTTGGTCAGGGCTCAGAGCACTCTGATCTAGTTGAAGATATCCCTGTTCACTGCATGGGAGTTGGACTACATGACCTTTAAAGGTCCCTTCCTTCCTGCTCAAAGTGTTCCATGATTTTACACTGAATCCCTAGGAGCCTGTACCTGTGAATGGCATTCACCACTAATACTTATTTTCAGGTAGCTTACCTCTTGTTAAATATTTGGCTAGGTAACATTGAAGATGTGGCTGTACTACAAAATTCTCCAAAGTGGTTACCTGTAGTAATTCACTGTTTTTTTTTTGTTGTTAACAAATAATCTTTTCAGTGTCACATCATCAACTTGAATGGTGCCTTGAAGAAAAGATGCTTTAGACTGCACCATTGCCTTTCATAGAATCATAGAGCCACAAAATGGCTAAGGCTGAAAGTGACCTCTGAAGGTCATCTGGTCTCAGCCTGGTTCTCAAACAGGGCCACCTAGAGCCACTTGTCCAAGACCTTGTCCAGATGGCTTTTGAATATCTCCCAGGAGGAAGACTTTACAAACTGTGCCAGTGCTTAGTCACCTACACAGTAAAAAAATTGTTTCCTGATCACAGAATCACAGAATGGTAGGGGTTGGAAGTGACCTGTGAAGATCATCTAGTCCAATCTCCTGCTAGACCAGGATCCCTGGAAGTTTCACACAGGAATGCATACAGGCATGTTTGGAATCCCTCCAGGGATGGAGACTCCACAGCCTCTCTGGGCAGCCTGCTCCAGTGGGCAGCCTGCTCCAGTGCTCTGCCACCTTCAAAGTGAAGATTTTATTCCCTTATGTTTCTCCAGAATGTCCTGTGTTCCACTCTGTGTTCTTTTCCTGTCACTGGACACCAGTGAAAAGAGCCTGACTCCTTCACATTCTCCTTTCAGATAGTGATCTGCATTGGTGAGACTCACCCTGAGCCTTCTCTTCTCTGGGCTATACAGCTCTAGCTCTCTCAGCCTTTCCTTGTGAGACAAATGCTTCAGTCTCTTTCATCAGGTGTGGTCTTTTGCTGGACTCTCCCAAACAGTTCCATATTCCTCTTGTAATGGGGAGCATAAAAGTGGATATAATACTCGATGCATGACCTGAGTTCTGGGGGCAAGGTCCAGGATTATCAGAGAACTGCTGTGTAGGAGTGTCCCAAAGGGCAGCCAAGAGAGGCAGTGGTCTCTGGATACCACTCTGGGAGCTCTTAGGGTAAGAGGAATTTTTAGCTACTTAACTAGTTTTGGAAAGAGGAAACAATGTATCAGTGCATTGTGTTTTCCTGGGATTTTTCTTTACAAATGAGGTCTTTTGGGCTGATTTTTTTTTTTCTTTTTCTGGAAGAGGATAGTGACAGTGTAAAGCCACTTGAGTGAAGGGCTTTAGGTAGGATCAGGGCAGGAATTATTACACTGTCAGAATGAGACTTGTACATAGGAAGTGACAAGCAGTCCCAGAGTATGTTTACAGGCATGGAAATATCCTGCCCACTGTGCTCGATCCAAAGTTTAAAAGCAGCTCAGCTGCTGTTGTACTACGTTACATGAAATGCATAATCCTTACTCATCCAGGTTCTTTGCCATCACCCAAATTTTCTAGCTGCAGGCACTGAGTAATTTTACCACAGATTCTGCTGCTCCTTTAGCACTCTTGAGTATCAGACGAGGCTCATGACTTCATTTTTCATATGAGAATTGACAGTCACAAAAGCTTACTCTGAAACATTTCACTTAGGGTGATCAGCTGCTATGTGCTATAGCAACTTTCTACTAGACCCAGCCACAGGAAGGCAGTGATCAGATACAGAAACTCTTAACTCTCCTACCCACTAGTCTCACATTAGGCATGCCGAAATAACCAAATTCAGCCATACTGTCATTCATGTGTTTATCTGAGCTGTTTGAAGAATGATTGCCCCAGTATTACTGTTGGGGCTCTTTAATGATATTTTGCAAACAATCATGTCATCCATATTTCTGAACCTAATTATAGATTTTTTTTTCCTTTGAGAACCAACATATAGCTTTGTCTATTATCAGTTTTAAAGATCTTGACTATAGGATATTAATATACATCCCTAAAACACTTGACACAGTGTATTAAAAATGTGCTTTAAAAGTTACTGGTATTACATCTTGCAAGAAAACATATCAGTAATGTGCAGGTTAACTTGTGTGCTGTCTGTGAGGATGCAGTCAACCTTTAGGCAGTGTACTCCTCACAATATTAGACCAAGCAAATGTTCTGAATACGAAAGCCCAAGAGTAAAAGGATCCAGTAAGATAACTCTACAGGTGAAAAAAAGTGGTTATCTTTTTGGGCAGCAGCCTGATGGGCATTGTGGGCAGGTCTGAAACTGAATTAATGCAGTTGCCTAAAAATCATGCAGTAAGAGACCATTTTGTTGAAAAATTATAGTAGTTAGAAAATGTTAAGTATTATGACTCATCGGTCTTAGATTCAGCAACATATCTTGCTTTATCACCAAATTAAAATTAGGATTCCAGAATATGTTGCTCTTGAACATGAATGTAAGAGCTGGTGCACTGGGACATGTCTAAGAGCTGGTGTACCATCTACCTGACAGGAGATGCCTTGGTGAAGAGAGAAATCCTTCCCTAGGCAGCTTCCAATAGTTAGCAATTAAGGAACTTTCCTTTCTGTTTAATAGATACTGTAAAGCCTCAAAATATCTACATCAACCTCTGAAACAACAAATTCTGGGATATTTGCTATGACTGACTTTAAATCTGTTATTTGAAGGACCTGGTGTCCCTAAGTTCCAGTACTGGCAGGAATAATGAATTCATTAATGCCATCATCATTCACAATTTACAGATTACTTTTACCTAGTATCCTCTTAGCAATTTATTTTCCAGGCTAAGATGTTCTAATCCACTTAACCTTTCCTTTTTCAAAGACCTTATTGTGCTTCTCTGATCATCTCTGTCACTACTTCTCCAGCATTCCCAGATATGCCAGAGATGGGCAAGTCACACAGAGAAACAGTGGACAAGATTTAGGGGCCCAGTTGATAGACAGAGTGATTTAAGTAACCTCCCTGTTTAACCCCTAACAATGCCCTTTTCTGTTGCTGAGAATTATCTCCATTCTGGAGAAAACTGTTGTATTGGATTTGTATGGTTTGATTTTTACTGTCCACGGTGATTAAGATCTTGGTCCTGGTCTATTGTGTATATAAAGTGGTGTCTCCTGCTGCTAATTTCTAATTTAATTAAGTCTGCTAATTTTTCCACCTGCTGCTGTGATATCATTTCAGCTCCGTGTAGTCTGTTTGTTAACCCAGGATACCAAACAGCTTCAGTAATATTAGCCACTTTTTGTCATTGAAATGTCCATCCTCTCTTGCAGTGTGATCCTTGAGAAATGAAGGAAATGACTTCACCTTGACATGGAATCTAATGTTTTTGTCTTTCAACTTTTTCCTCCAGATTTATGGTTTGTGACAAATTTGAGGATGAAAAAGTGTTTTGACCAAATTAAACACATACTTATTTTCTACAGAACTAGTAATTTCTTCTACATAAAAATGTTTTGTGGACTGATTAAAGTTGTAAAAGAAATGGAATTTTGCTAATAAAATGGAATTTTGCTCATAAAATGGAGTGACTTCTTTTGGCTATGCAGTATTCATGAGGTTTTTGAGAGGGGAAAAATGAGGGAGGAGAAAATAGACAAATAGTAGAAAATGAAGAAAAACAAGAAATAACTGTCAATTATCAAGTACCTCCACACAAAGTGACACTTGCAATGCACAAGCCACTTGGATAAAGTCGTTCCAGCTAGACTTGTTTTATATATATAGGCACTTAAGCTCAGATATTCTGCTGCTGAGATCTATCTTTGTTTCTAGAGATTTCTATAATTTCTCTATTCGCTTGCCTATTTTAAGGTGGCATCTCTCACATCTTTTTATCAATGAACACAGAGCTCCTTGAAAGCAATGAAACAGTTACACTAGACCACATCCAACTGGTGCAGCTGCGCAGCTCTGGTGAAGCATAACATCCAGTTTACAGCATGTTATACTGTGATCTGATTTCAGTGATTTTATCTGAGGAAAACACCTTTCAGACCTGTATTGAGAACATGTATTTGAATACCACATTACACTAGGATATTCAAAATCTATATACCAAGAAAATAACAGACTCGCTTGTGTCATGCAGGTGGACGTGCATCAGAAATCAAGAATGGGTTTATCTGAGATTGTCCTTGCACTCATGTGTGACAGGAACCTGTTTCATGTAGTGCTTCCTGTCAAGTATTATAGTATGGAGAAGCCAGAAAAGCTTGGAGTTTTGTTTATTTGTTTGGTTTGGTTTTAAATAGATGCCTCGAGTCCAGTGATGCAGAAGAGCTGATGATGCCACCATGCCTAAGAAGAAAACATTTATCTATCTATCTATCTATCTATCTATCTATCTATCTATCTATCTATCTATCTATCTATCTACTTATTTATTTATTTAGGTTGCAGCTGTACAATTCTATGGAGATGTCCTCTAGTTTCTCTTTCATGCATTGTTAGCACTTACTGAATAGCATTAGGTGAACACCATTGGTGAGTTTTGCAAACGTTGTTAAGAAGGTAAATGTTCAATTCATAAACACACCATCTTTCCTCTGACAGTAAAGTCATCTTTACAATGCAGTTACTGAAACTTTGTCATATGTCTACTTTTGAAATTATAGGAATAATTTTATACTCTAAACATACAGTTTTGATTTAAACATCAAACAATTTGGTAGCTTCCATCATCTTTATTTAAAAGGTCTCATGTACAGTTTATTTCTATATGAGTAGGATCACTTTTTATGGAAGCTCTTATGTTTGGATACACTATGTTTCTAAGTGAGGATCTGAATATATTTGCTGAACATTAAGGGATCAACAAACTTAACAGAATCATGGGATTGTCAGGGCTGGAAGGGAGCTCAAGGATCATCTAGTTCCAACCTCACTGCCATGGCAGATTTGTGTCACACCTCACACTAGGTCAGATTGCTCAGAGCCACATCCAGCCTGACCTTAAAAACTTCCAGGGATAGGGCTTCTACCACCTCCCTGGGCAACTCGTTCCAGGGTCTCAGGACCCTCTTCCAGGAAGACCTTCTTCCTAACATCCAATCTGAATCTACCCACTTCTAGTTTTGTTCCACCCCCCCAAGTTCTATCACAACCTGGCACCCTAAAAAGTCCCTTTCTTTTAGGTTCTCTTTAGATACTGGAAGGCTAGAACAAGGTCTCTTCAGAATCTTCTCCTCTCCAGACTAAATAGCCCCAACTGTCTGTCTCCATAAGAGAGGAGCTTCAGCCCTCTGCTCATTCTCATGGCCCTCCTCTGGACATGTTCCATATCCTTCTTGTAGTAGGGGCTCCAGAACTGGTTGCAGTACTGTCCTGAGACACTCCAAACTCCCTTCCCCACCTCTGTCAGCAGAGGTCTGACTGGGAGAACAGAAAAGATTGAAATTGCTTTCCCCTCCCCCTGTGGGTAGAACAGGGAAAGGCAAAAGGCCTTCTCCTCACCCTCCCACACAGGTACTCACTCGTGGGAAAGCCGCCACTGGAATGTGGGATTGTGATTGACTGGCTGTTTCGTGCCCCCTGTATATTGGCATTGGGCACATTGTCTAGGAAAGACCAGGGTACCAGAGGGACCAGAAAGCAAGAGCCGATCTGTTTTGATCCATTCAAGAGATCTGACTGGAGCGCCTGGACCCAGCTTCTGTGACCAGCATATCCTGGCTTCCTGCTCCCTGCCCTCGAGCAGGAGCAACCCCGCCTCTGCTGTAAGCTGCTGCTGTTGGCAGGAACATGACAGCATTGCTGCTCCATGAGATCTGCCTGGTGGAAGCTGTATTTGGAGACACTTTGACTTTGGCAGATTTGTGTCACATGGTTCCCAAATTGGATTATAACTTACAGATTCCAGAAGCTGCCACAAAGCAGATTCAGGGAACATTTCCAAATTCTACTCCTCCCCCATGAGTAAACCTCGTGCACTCTTAGCTCTTCCTTAGGGCTCCGGGCTGCCTCTAAGTAGGGTAAAGATATTTTGTGGCTTAGCCTTTTCC
>VWYK01017008.1:0-26053 GCA_013399775.1 Semnornis frantzii | reverse complement strand
CCTGTAGGCATGACCTTCACTCAGGCTTCAAGCAATGCTTTTTGAGACATCAAAATATGTAGACAGTGATCATGGACTGAGGCTGAGAACAGACAACACCCATCTTAAGCCCTTCCAGGATGTACTTGAGAATGAAAGCCTGGGCTGATTCAGGCTTTATTTGCCCTACAGAAACCTGGGAAAATTAGAGCAGTTTATGGGCTTTCCATCTCAAAGACAGAACTGAGAGTCACTAGCCTGGAAATTAGATTCCAGGTTACAATAATGAGGAATATATCATGAGGACATGATAAGCACCCAGTAAAATGCATGAAATTTTTAATGGACCTCTGCAGGAAAGTTGCTGTCTTAGGTGAACCATAATGTCCTTAAATCTCTGCACCAGTCAAGATTCAGGCAGCAGCATGCAAGTGAAACTGGATTGTAAAACCACCAAATACTTTTATGAAAGAACAGTGACAGAAGACAGCCAATTAACAGAAGCACAGTGTGATTGGTGTCACACACATTCCCAGATGGATAACTATGGTGAAAACCAACCAAATCCACATCTGGACAAATCCTAGCTTCCTACGCTAGCAGCCTGAAGTGCCTCTGGATTTCCTGGAGGTGTTCAAGGCCAGGATGGATGAGGTCTTCAGCGATCTGGTCTAGTGGAAGAGGGGTTGGAACCAGATGATCTTCAAGGTCTCTGCCAACCCAAGCCATTCTATAAATCTATGAGTGTGTGTCTTCATTCCCAGCTGAACCTACATGCGTGTGAAAGCTAGCCAGTTTCAGAGCTTAAAAAAGGACTGATGTTGACCAAAACCTCCTTCTCTGCTAACATTTATTGCCTGTGCAGTAGCTCCACATATTTTCTCACCCTCACCCGTTAGTCTCATGAAACACTTTATCTGTGCCAGGCTCAGTAGGTAAGCTAGAGGGATCTTGTCCTGAAGGTAAATAAAAGGGGAAAAGAAACTCAGATTTGTATGTGGAGAGCTAAAGTGTGGGAAGGTGAAGCTGGCTGCCCAGCTTAACAAAGCCTGTGGGAGCTGAGAACAGAGCGGGGGTATTTGGAGTCTGATAAGTATCTCCATGTTTCTTTTCGTATCTACATAGAAAACTAGATTTTTATTTTTTTTCTTCCAGGAATATCAGCTGCCTGGGCTTGTTTGTGTCAGGACAAATTGTTTTCTGAAGAATGGCATACAAGATCATGATTTGCAGCTGAACTTACTGATGACTGAGCTTGTTATTTGTTAGTTTCCTTATTTAACATTTTTAGAGGTCCTGTCGTAATGTCTGTGGAGAGGACAGATGTGTAACAGTCAGTCTGACTTATGCAAATTAGAAGTGGGAAAATGGGCTTAGGTAATGGAGATGTCATAAATATCTCTGAGTTATGAAGTGGTGTGTTATCAGAAAGGTCAGGGGTAGGACACACTGATTGCTCACATCCTCACATTCATCATGAGTTCCTTCTCTAATCCCTTTGGTCCTTTTGCACCTTTGACAAGCAGAGAGCTGGAAATGGAGTCTAACGGAGATCACACCATAAGTGATATTAACTCCAGTAGAGGCAGCTGACTCTGGTGGCAGTTCTTCCCTGTACACTGGTGTTACAGTGACAGATATGGTGCATATTCAGATTTATTTCTCCAAGAGACATGAGGTCAATGAGTGTGTTGGGTTTCAGCCTGCTATAGGTTTCTATTGATGGCAAAAATCTCCAGAAGGTGCTTATGCAGCAAGAAGAGGCAGTGTGGGCATGAGAGTGGGTTAAAATCACAGAATGCCAGGTTGGAAGAGACCCCAAGAAGGGTCCAACCTTCCTAGGTGATAGTATAGTTGAAATGAGATGACCCTGTCAAGCTGAGTATTAAAGCTGTCCAGTGTAGGGGAATCCACTGCTTCCTTTGGGAGGTGATTCCAATGTCTAACTGTTCTCATGGTGACGCATTTGCTTCTGGAGTTCCATGGGAATCTTCCCAGTAGTACCCATTGCCCCTTGTCTTTTCCATGTAGATATCAAGCAAGGGTGAAGAGGTGGCTATGCAAGCAGCCTAGCAATAACTCCTAGTTGCCTTAATATTTTAGGTCTCTGTGCTGGATTTTGGGCTTAGCTCTCCTGGGCTGCTGGTCTGAGCTCATACTCTGCCTCTCTCAGGACAGCCTGCAGTGACGGCTGTGTTCAACTACAGACTGTGTATTCAGGTCTGCTGTCATGGACTTGATCAAGGTGATGGCTGCAAAGGCCCATTGAACCCTCATTGAAGGTGTCCCTGTAAGAAAGCAGTTCAGGTGGAGGAGAAAAAGAACAAAGATTCCTGCTGCAGTTCACCAGACGGAAGCTGTGTCAGCAGAACACATAGGTACCTGTGTTCACAATCTTATCTCCAGAACGCATCCAGCTTGTAAGTGCATTAGACTTAGGTGCCCACTATCCCTGACACAGTAGCCAGTGCTGGGAGGTGGTCAGACAAGGATCTTAGGGCAAGTAGAAGCATTCCCAATGTTTATGTCAGAGACAGAGGGTGCAAGACTGAGGAACAAAATACAATGATTACAACACATTCAGAAATAGAAAAGGTATGTGGTACTGAATGTGCAATTGTCTTGCATCTTCTTCTGCAGTACACTAATTAACAGAATCTTTGTAAGCCCTCAGAAATCCTTACATGTAGCAATATCTGCTCGTTTCTTCTGAACTTTCCTTCATTGGCTTTTCCCAATTATTTAACAGCAGGGAGTACTCAGAGAACATCAAGTAGATCAAAAAAAAGTTAAGCAGTTTGTGGATGGGCACACATACAAATAGTTTTGTATTTGAGAAATTATTTTTCAGACAAAATTATTGAGCTAATTGGCTGTAATTGCTGAATCATTTCATTACATTTGTGTTTTACAATTTATCTTGCTAAGTTATGCTTCATCATAATCTCAGGTGTGACTGAGGGGTGGCATAACATTGGTAATTGTTAATTTTGCCTCAATCGGAACAAAATCGCTTCAGGAACCCTGATGTTGATTTTAGGGTTAAGAGAGGTAACAATATTCAGCTTTACAAAGATCTTCTTGTTCTATGTTTATTAGTAAACAAATAAGGACAGTGTGGATTGTTTTTGGAAGGAGGTGTTCTCTGAGCTTCTAGACAAGAAGCTGATTATGAAGATCTGGTGCCTAACATTTGGCAGCAATTCAGTGGCAGAGTGATTTATTTTATGCTACAGAGACATCATTTATAGGCTTAAAACAATAGGAGAGATTGTCATTCCAGGAAAGTTTCTATTTGTCATTTTTGCCATTACCTTGTTGATAGTGGCTTGCTGTTGAGTATGATTTATCAGACATAGATGTTGATGATATGAAGGATATGAAATAGAGTGAAGTTCTGTGAAGTTCTGCTTCAACAAACCTGTCACTTCACATTTCTCAGACTGTGGTGCTGCTTTCACAACCAGTCCAACTTGTCAGACTGGTAGAATACTCTGTTTAGCATAAGACTTGTAGCATATGCACAACTGTGATCTGAACCAGAGGAGAGACTATCCAGATGACCGTGATATCTACAATCCTATTGTACTCAGTTGTTGCAGGCATAGAGAGAGTGCTAAAAACAGAAAAACAAACAAACAGGAAAACAAAAAACTGAAAATCTCCTCATTGTGTGTAAGTCCCACAGTTGTGTGGGACTCAGATCTCTTGAGCATGATAGTTGTGTGCAGTCTGGATGGCAGGAGTCTCCGTTGCATGGGTCTTTGTGTCATCATTGCATCCATTGTTATTGATTCGGTCAGAGGCTGTCTGAGGTGCAGTGACCACAAAATAATAAAGTTTTCGATATGCAGTGAAGCTAGGAGGGGCAACAGAACATCCACACTGGACTTCTGGAGGGCAGACTTCAGTTTATTCAAGGAACTGACTCAAAGGATATCTTGGGAAAAAGCCCTTAAAAACAATGTGACTTGGACAAGGACAATCTGTGCTGGGTTAAGAACTGGCTGGATGGCCAGGCCCAGAGAGTGATGATGAATGGTGCCACATCCAGTTGGCAGCCAGTCATGAGTGGTGTGCCCCAGGGATCAATGCTGGGCCCAGTCCTGTTCAGAATCTTCACTGATGATCTGGATGAGGGAATTGAGTCCAGCACCAGTAAGTTTGCAGGCGACACCAAGTTGGGAGCATGTGTTGATCTGTTAGAGGGCAGAGGGCTCTGCAGAGGGACCTGGACAGGCTAGCCATGAGTTTTAACATGAGTGCCAGGATCTGCACTTCAGCCACAACAACTCCAAGCAGCACTACAAGTTGGGGACAGAGTGGCTGGAGAGCAGCCAGGCAGAGAGGGACCTGGGGATACTGGTCGACAGGTGTCTGAACATGAGCCTGCAGTGTGCCCAGGTGCCCAAGAAGGCCAATGGCATCCTGGCCTGTATCAGGAATAGTGTGGCCAGCAGGACCAGGGAGGTCATTCTGCTCCTGTACTCAGCACTGGTTAGGCCACATCTTGAGTATTATGCCCAGTTCTGGCTTCCTCAGTTTAAGAAAGATGTCGAGATGCTTGAACGTGTCCAGAGAAGGGCAACAAGACTGGTGAGGGGTCTGGAGCACAGCCCTGTGAGGAGCGGCTGAGGGAGATGAGGTTGTTCAGCTTGGAGAAGAAAAGGAGAAGCCTCAGGGGAGACCTTATTGCTCTCTACACCTACCTGAAAGAAGGTTGTAGCCAGACGAGGGTTGGTCTCTTCTCCCAGGCACCCAGTGACAGAACAAGAGGACACAGTCTCAAACTGCACCAGGGCAGGTTTAGGCTGGATGTTAGGAAGAAGTTCTTCACAGAAAGAGTGATTAGCATTGGAATGGGCTGTTGGGGGAGGTGGTAGAGTCACTGTCCCTGGAGGTGTTTAAAAGGAGACTGGATGAGGCACTTAGTGCCGTGGTCTGGTTAATTAGAAGGTGTTAGGTTGGACTCGATGATCTCAAAGGTCTTTTGCAACCTGGTTGATTCTGTGATTCCTTGATTCTGTGATTATCTTAAACTACATACAAAGCATCTGGCTGTTCAAGAGCTCCTAACTATTTCCGCATCTGCAGGAATTATTTCTGCTATTTCCCACTGTTCTACCTATGAAGAACTTGGCCAATTCTGCAGCAGCAACTGCCTGGGGAGTCCCTTAGACAGCCAGATCCACCACCACCACCNNCCGAATCAGAAATGTTTTTCTATCCATATCAGGGATTTACTCAAGTTCATCTAGCATTTTCCCTGAATTTCCCTAGCAAATTCTCTCCTGAATGTCTCCTGGGAAAGCTAATCACACATTTTGCTGTGACAGTGACAAGTGACAACACATTTGGTCAACACTATGTCTCACATCCATCAGTCCACTGCTGCTTCTGTGCAGAGACTAACCAAGTATCTGCCAAAATCCTGGAACTCAAGAAATTAAGGACATGAGTGCACTGGATGTACAAGCAGGCACAGCTTTGACTACACCTCAATTATAATTACAGAACAAACTTGAGTTTCCTCCTCATTCTTCACAAAGTAAATAGCTCTTCACACCCAAAACATATCACAGTAATTTACAAGGTGTATTTCCATCCCAGCTGATGCCCCAGGAAATGGTGGATACTCGCCTCTGAGCTCAAACACCAGGAACTCCTTCATTTCTGCCATCAATGGGTAAAATAAGTCATTCACATCAATAACTGAAGCTGAGTGGGTTTATATGCATAATACTGTTGCCTGCTCAAAGCACGACCCCCATACATTTTCTGTGAACTGAAAAATAGCTTCTTCTTAAGCTGTGGGTTGAATTTCAATATGAATTAAATAAAAGCAGCAACATTTTTGAGGATAATAGCTTAGAAACTTAACTCTACTTTCTTCACCCTTCATTCCTCGTTACTTGTGACACTTGACGTCTGTAACACTAGCAGTTATTTACAATGGTTAGGTTGGTGAACAAAACCTAAATCAATGCAGCTTTTTCTGCTAAGAAAATATTGGAAGAAATTACTGGAAATGTCTTGAGAGTTAAAGCATCTAACTAAAGGTGCCCCATAAAACATTAGTAATCATTCAGTACTTTTGATCTGCAGCTCGACACGGCAGAGGAGTAAAAAAACAAGCTAATGCTAAGCAGCCTTTGGCAAACATAAATGAATGTGTAAAAGCCACACTATTCACACTGACATTTTCTACAAACAAAGGCAATTCTACACTGTTCAATAATTGAAAAAATCCCTCTGGCATGAACATGCATGATGATGGGCAGCAAAAATACTTTGTCTTCCTTGCAGTGGTTGTTGCAGGTTTCATGACTGGAGCTTGCTAAATTATTCATTGGAAATAGTTCTTATTGTGGATGTCTCCTTTTCGCATTCAGAAGCCAAGAGATGCTGTGTTTCAGTTAGAAGAAGCTGTCATATGATATTTGTTGGGTCAAATCCAGCACTCGGTTACTGTGTTGGGATGAGAGAATTAAAATGTTCTTTAGCAGAATCACACTTGTGGCTTTTAAAAAATCAGTTTTCTCCCTAATTGTACTTTATCAGGCAGTGAGGTGCCATACAGCTTTCTTTTCAGCCTATGTGTGGTCAGCTTGCTACATGGACTTGTTGCTCCCTAGTCTTGCCCCATAGGTTACCTGGGAGACAGTAGAGTCACCATCAAGAAACATGTGGATGTGGCACTCTGGGACGTGGTTTAATGGCCATGGTAGTGTCAGGTCAGTGATAGGGCTTGATGATCTTAGAAGTCATTTCCAACATAAACAGCTCTGTGATTCTATATCTGGACACACATCTCTGTTCGTGGGTCTTCACCTACATCTAGTGACCCAAGTGCACAAAAAAGACTGAAGGCAAGCTGTGAAACTTCACCATCTCCCAGATAACCTCTTCAAAGCTTTCTTTGATAGTATGAAACAAGCGTTTCTGGCCAGTGTACAAGAAACTTGGTTTCAAGTACCTGGTCACTGCCATGCCTATTGAAACCGGTCACTGAGAGTTTTGTTTCAGCAGGCCACAAACAGGTCATCGGCTCTGGAGTGCACATTCCCTGTGGTAAGGAACAAGTTGTGGAAATTTCTTTTTGTAAAAGCATTGATAGTGTTCTGCTGGGCAGCAAGCAACCTATGCCAGTCGACCACTGCACAGTTATTCTCCAAAGCGATGAATCACACAAAAACCTATGTCCTTGTGACTGTCAGCACCTTTGGTGAAGTATAGTTAGATTGTGAGCATCTCATATGGAAATGCTTTCAATCAGCATTGTTGCAAGGAAGAGGAGGAGGTCATGGTTATGATGTCAATAAATGTTCATCTCTCCCTTTTAAATTTGAAAATAAATAGCATAGACAAGTCAGAGTCTTGTGTTAGGCAGAATCTTGTAACTCATAAGCAAACTTAATAACTTAGTAATTCTTATGTGTAACTATGGGGTTTTTCCCTAGGGAAAAAAAAAAAAAATTTCTAAAAGGATGTAAAAACTTCTCCCATGAAATGTCAATGATCTCTCTCTGCAGCGTGTATTTTTAAATTAAAAATGCTTGTTTACTTTGGCACATTATTGAAAGCAGGATTGTTTTATTACATGTAATGACAAGACAAGGGCAAATGGGTTTAAACTGGCAAAGGGGAGATTTAGACTGGATGTCAGGAGGAAGTTCTTTCCAGTGAAGGTGGTGAGGCACTGGAACAGGTTGCCCAGGGAGGTTGTGGCTGCTCCCTCCCTGGAGGTGTTCAAGGCCAGGCTGGACGAGGCCTTGAGTGACCTGTACTAGTGGGAGGTGCCCCTGCCTATGGCACGGAGTTGGAACTAGATGATCCTTGAGGTCCCTTCCACCCTTACCATTCTATGAACCTATGTTAGAGTGCATGCTAAATTACATCAGTCTGCAATGTACTTGAAATTCCTGAAGAGTTTTTATGTTCTTTTCATGCAGAGTCAATGATTGCTGTGGGTTTTTTAAATTCTTTGGAGAAGCAGAGGGAGAATTCTTCATTTTTCCCCAATACTTTTTGAGAATTCGGTAAGTCTTTTAAAGATTGTTTTGTATTACATGCAACAAAATTTGATAGTTGAGAAGGGGAAGAAACAGTAAGCTATAAATTTGAATGACAGTTCAAATATTATATACACTATAAATTTGAATGACAACTATAAACATTTTATCTGTACTCTCTAGGGGTGGAGAAGAGAAAGAAATCATCTTTTCTTCTAGAAAAAAAATCCCAAATCCCAGAGATCTCATTTTAAGCTCCAATCATTCAGATTTGTTCCTTCCAGGTTGTATATTTCCCACTGACTGTCCTACAGTTTTCTGTGCTAGTTTTACAGTGCGCTAAGTATGTTGTTGTTGTATTGCTTTCCTTGATCCAAAAATCACAGGTAGCTGCTCAGGTACACATTTATCAGTGAAGCTGCTGTGTGCAAGATCTAAGGAGTCCAAAGAGAAAACCAAATAAAGGATAGGAAAGGGAAAGAGACTTCAGCACTTGCTTATTTTTAAGTCATTAAATGTTAGCAAAATATTAATGAGAAACTTCAAATGAATGTTTGAATAATCCAATTAATCTAAACATGGCTAAAATAATTGAGAAATTAATCTTTAAATCTGATAAAGGAAACTATTTGTCCAACAGAATGTTACTTTTCAGCATGTGAAAAGGGGAATTACCATATACCATTTCAAGCTCCAATTTCTGATTTTTAAAACCATACTAAATGTAGTTTTCTATACATGAAGCAACATTAGCTCCTTTTTACACACACGCACAGACACACACACACAGACACAGACACACACACACACCCCCCCTATTTATGGGTGAGTTGGGTGAACAGGGAAATCATTGTTTTCCAGACTTCATTAGCTAGTAAAGAAATGGCCTAGCCCAGGCGCAGTTCCAACACTTTATAGACTGAACCCAGTTGGAGTACAACTCCAGACATGGTGGAGCAAGCCTATCTTTTTAGCAGTGCTGATGACACTTCTCTATTGTGAGATGAACCAGCAGGGCATATTTATGCCCTGGAAAATCTGCTCCCTGGTGTATTTTTGCTTTTCTCATCTTGCTCTCCTTACAAGTCTCTCTGTCACCAACACTGTGACCAATGGGTGAGGGGTGGCTTCTTGCTAGAGCTGCTTTTAGAGCACCTTATTCTTGAAGTTTCCTTGTCTTGGGAATTTCTCTCTTGGTATCCGGATTTCAGATGCCCATGGGCTTTCCCTGACCTCAGGGCATGGCTACTGGCATGGAATCCCTGGAGCCAGCTTCTTGAAGCCAAACACCAGAAAAAGAAAAATACAGCAGGAAACCCCATGAGAGGGACCTGGCCCATGCAAGTAGTGGTGTGATACTCTACTGTATCAACCATTCCCCACGTGTCTCCTAAATCTTCATTCAATGGCAAGAACTCTAAGATAAATGAGCAGCATAGCCCATGTACACTCATGAGTGTAGCAGCTGAAGCTGCCTCACAGGGGATCATAAATCCAATAGCCAGATACATTTAAAAGAGCAAAATCAGCAAGGTCCATTTGAAATAGCACCGTATGCCAATACCAATGGCTCCATATATGTCAGGAATGGCTTTTGAACACCATAAATCACTCCTTTGGGTTGCTAGGAGAGGAAGTTTGGTCAGATGTCAAGAGATAGCAATCTGCAATAACTTATAAAAACACCTGTCTCGCATTCGCAAGTGGAACGTTTCCAGAGATAAATATCAGGATAATTGAGTCATTATCTAGGCTTTCTTGCTGAAGAGTAAATCTTAGAGAACTGATTTCTCTCTCTTTTCTAATTTGGTCCTTAAGAAGCAATAAAGGAGAGATCCTGCCTCTAGCATTGTAAAGGCATGTGTTTGTGTTCAGTGCTTCAGAAAAGGCTTTTGAAAAGTTTAGTTGCTATGGAGAGAGAAGTCTCCTCTCCCTCACCACTCCCTCTCCTGCCCTCAACAAAGAGTGAACACCATGCTTTCTTCACCCTACCCTTGCAGGATGTTTCAGCACTCTTCCCAGCCACCAAAGGTATTAACTCCCACTTTTGTCATTTCCCAAGAAGCACGATTCAGTGGAAGGAAGCTCTATATGCAGATCAGAAGGTGAGAACATTGCAGGAAATGATGAGTTTAAATCCTGACCTGAGACATCTCTAAAAGAGCTCCAGTTGAAGCCAAGGAACAAAATGCAATAAATTGGTTGGCTTTTCCACCAGAGGGTGAAAGCTACTGAAATCTGGTAAAGCCAAGTTCAGGTGCAGTAGAGTCACATTTTAAAAATGGGACTTGGAACATACTCACTACAATCCAGAAGTAAATTAAAGCGATCACCTCTTAGTGACTTAGGTTTGGCCAGTGTGAAATAAGCTTTTTGGAGGCAGACATGTCCCTGATAGAAATGGACATGTTATTGAGTTCTGGAAACTCTATTGCTCCCTGCAAGCTCTCCCTGGAGTTGTCACAAACTGAAGCAGACCCTTGAGAGTCTAACTACTCTGACCGGCTTTCAGAAGTGGTTCACTCAGAGTTAGAATAAAGGCCTGGTATTGCTTTTCTCCTGCTTCACTGCAGGGTAAATGAAACTTCCTTTATCACAAAGCTTGTTAGTCACCAGAATACCCCTAGCCTTTATGGAAAATATAATTTTATTTAATTGCATCAGGAGGAAAAGTGGAAAACAAAGAGGAAAAGAGGATTGTAAAATGATGCCTTTAGAGATGTAAATACAGCACATAGCATTTCTAAAAATGAGAAATAAAGAAAAAAAAAACACATGCATTTTTTTTCTGACAGTAGGGTTAAGACACCTGATGAAGTTTGTGCAAGTGACAGGATTTTTTTGAATGAGGCTCAAATGTTTTCTTCAAACGATTGTTATTTCTAAAATAAATCTTAAAGAAGATGTGTCTGAAATTAAAATCTTATCTTGATTGGGTTTTTGCCCCCTGATTTGGGCAAAACTGAACTTCAGGAAAGTGGATAGAGCTGTAGGCTTTCTGCTGTGATAGAGCTCAGAGTATCTGAGACACGTTTGGGTCAGCTGTTGAATTTAGTCTTTGCTCAAATTTTTGCCACAGGCTGTTTTTTCATCTAGTTGTGCTTTATAAGGAGTATGAGACTATTTTAAGGCTATGAGGCAGAAGGTGGTAGGAACAAACAGGTTTTACATAGCTCTACAAGCTTTGTATATATAAAGCATACATGGAACAAGAAGGAAAGGAATTCCTTTATTCAGCACTATTGCAAATAAAATGATTCTTTATCAATAAATTCATAATGCACTTTACAACCCCATTGTAAACAGTGAGAGCTGAATGAATTTCAATTATGCAGACCAATGATATTGTGCCATCCATTCCATAAATCAGACCTAGGCACAGGCCTATAAGCTCTTGCTGCTTCACTGATTTTTATTGCTGTACAAGATGATAACTGGAAACCATATAGAACAAGGCAAATTAAGAATCTATTGGGGGAAAATGCAATTGGAAATGAACATCCTCCTGGAAGCTATATTTGCCAGCCAAATGCCTTGTGAGATTTTATCTTCCATGCACAATATGATGATATTCCTATGCATATATGGTTAAATTAATTTTCCCTTATCAGCATAAAAATGTGACTGTCCAACATAGATTAGAACCACGTAATATGTTAGATCACATTTTATTTAGCGAGAGAATATTTAATTTCAGCCTGTAATGCTATTGAGAAGAATAAATGATTGAGTTCAAACAAAGGGATTGTGCTTCCTGGGGTTTTGTTCTTTTGTTAGGTGAGAGAAATGGTCTCTGCATTCCTGAGAAGATGAGGATTTTCTTACTTGCAGAATAGTGAAAACAAAATAACTTCTCTGTAGTCAAACAGAAACTTCTGTTCCCATTGGAGTCCAGTCTCATTCTCTGGAGGATTACTGAATTTCATGATGTTCAACCAGTTTGTGCAGTTTGAGGCTAAGGTGGGATCAGGTGGTCTGAGTCCTGCAAGACTGTCCTGTACATTAAGTCATTTTGTAAACAGCTGCCAAATGCCCACATCTGTGAATAAAAGTTTGGTCCACAGAGGATAAGCAACTGGCTTCAAACCAGCCCAGTCAGGTTGTACTATTAACCTGTCATTTGCTGTTAACACTACTTTTGCCCTTTTTAACAGCAGTTTGAGTTCACCTGCAACTACTCTGAGCAAACTGACATCAGGGCCACCTGACAAGCAGGGTTGGCAGGCTTGTCACTCTGCTAAGCACAAGCAGCAGCCCTCTGGACTCTAAGGTTGCTGTCCCTTGTGCACGGCAGCACTGAAACTCAGAAAATGCAACACAATTTTGTTGTGAAACAGAAAAAACTGTAAGAGAAGGGTGGTGGGTTTGTTCACTTTCTGATTCCGCTAGTTTACTTCTCTTTGTCATGTAAGTGTTATCTTCAGGTTGGTTGGGCTTTATCTTTTTTTTTTTTTCCTTCAGCCTCAATGCTATGGAGAATTATTCAGCCTTCAGCTATTTTTTATGAAAACTTTTGAAGAAAACATCACATGTGCCTTAGCTTCATGTTTCAATGACAAAAAGCCTTTCAAACAGAACAGTCAAATATCTGCAGTAAAAGAGATTTATTTTCATGGCTGCTTCTAGTTTCAACCATGTAGGTATTTTTAAATCCAAAATTAAAGCATTTTTAAATTGAACTGGTGAGTTAATTGCTTATTTTTTATCACAGAATCACCAAGTCATCCAGGCCAGAAGGGACCTCTGAGATTATCAAGTCCAGCCATTTTGCCACTCCACCAAGTCTGTTGTTACACCGCATCCCCAGACACCAGATCTGTGTAGTTTTTAAGCACATCCAGAGATGGTGACTCAACCACCTTCCTGGGCAGACCATTCCAGAGCCTCACAACCCTTTCCTTGAAAAAAAAATTCCTAATGTCCAGCCTAAACCTCCCCTGGAGCAACTTGAGATCATTCCCTCTTGATCTATCATCAGTTACTTGTGAGAAGCGACCAGTGTCCACCTCTCTACGACCTCCTTTCAGGTAGCTGTAGAGAGCAATAGTGTGTCTCCCCTCAGCCTCCTTTTTTTCTAGACTAAACAGCTCCGGTTCCCTTATTGTTACTTGTTTCACCATCTTCTTCAAAATGTCAGTTTTTATTTGCACCTGTTTCTCCTCCTTCAGTAAGACAGTATTTTGTGTGCTGTGTTGAACATTTCGGCCAACGTGGCCTTCTAATGCCCAGGACTCACTTATCTCTATACCCTATATGGTGGAAAGCTCTCAACAGCAGGCTTCATTGGACCAAATGATCCTTGTGGTCCCTTCCAATCTAGTACTCTGTGATTCTGTGATTGTACAAGTCCCTCAGTGGCTGACAGCACTGCTCTCATGTGCCCGAGCTTCCTACAGAACTGAATGGAAATCTTAGCTGTTTGGGAAGGGTTTCCTCCAGATGTGACACTTTGTTGAAACTGTAGAGGCTAAGAGTAATGCAGCTGAGCTCTGTTCGCTGTGATTCTGGTTGTAGAGGTTTTATGTATCATAATTAAAGCTTCTCATACTCCATACCAGAAGTCTTGTGTACCCAATGGTCTGTCTGGGTCTCAGGTTTCATGTAGTTGTGTCAGCTGGTTTGGGGAAAGACATTCCTTTTCCTTTGAGATCTTACTTCTATCTGTGGACCACCACGGTCTTAAGAAACAGTTGCATCTTCTTACTTGAGGCATACCCTGTTTGGGCAACCAGATTAAATAGGAGGCATTGAAATAAACAGTAAGTCCTGATAATTCACTAGGCAGCTACTGGCTGATTTTATCAGTAATAGCATTGTCTTTGGGTACATTTAGAAAACTAAATAATTGCCAACACAAATTACTCATTTTTGAGTTCTTTATGATACAAATCAGATGTTTTAAACAGTCCACACATAAGCTAGCAAAATTTTAAATGTTGGTTTCAATGCAAAATTGATATATTTGAGGGAGGAAAAATAAGCAAAAAGGCTCTTCAAGGCACCAAAGATCTTGTATATACAGTAAAATCCATTTAAAAATTAATTAATGGAAATACTATTTTTAAATCCTCGCTTCTCCCTCTCCACCTGCCCAGCCTAGCCCCAAGTGCAGTGTGGGAGCAGCATCTATTGTGGTAAAACATTCCTTGGGCTGTTTGTGTCAGAGGAAATGAAAAACCATTAAATGGATAATAGAATAAAAGTGCAATGAGATGTTCAGAGAATCCATCAATAAAAGGATGGCAAGCAATCACTAAAGACACCCTTTTCTAAATGTATCTTTATTGCCAGAGGACGGAAAATTGAGAGAGAATTTGCAAACAATTGAATTTATGATAATGACATATAAGAGTATTGTACCATCGCAGCAAAGCACAGAGCAAATATAAAAGACAGAATACACTCATGTCCCATGGAATCTCCTGTGCTTTGCCTGTTAGGGAAGCTGTTCTATTCTGATATTAAAAATGCATTAGGAGTCAGTGGCTGGGTGGTATTCTGCTCTGTGTCCACTTTAAGGTGAATTGTTGGACTGAAAGCTATTTAGGATGTGAGCAACAAGGAGCTTGCTCCTTTGCACTCAAGATAGCTTTGTTGCTTAGCTTCAGTGATAGCTGGTCAGTCTGATATTCCTCTCCTGTCAGTTGATGGGTATGTCACCTCGGGATAGTCTAAGACAATTTGCATTTTAAACCTGTTTGAAGATTCACTGTCACAAGGACTGTTGAGCCAGCAGAGGTGGCTGCTGAATGACAAGCAGGAAGAAAATAAATAGTGGGCTGAGAGACGGAGCCTGCCAATAACCAGATAAACTCCAAAGGGAAACATAAATTCTGTTGCCAGTCACAGATGCCCTTTCTGGACAAAGCCCCAGACAAAGCCTGGTAGAGCTGAAACCCTGTGGTTGGAAAACTAGAGGCACCAGGAAACTTAAGCTTAGCCGTGCTGGGCAAGGAGGGCAGGGAGGCTTTCCCGTAAAGCATGTTCAGGTTTGTGTGCGCAGAGAAATTGCTGGCATGTGTTCAAAGAGGATATTTATGTCTGGGGTTTGGATTGCGTTTTATTGTACATCCGCACTTCGCGGTGTAGCAGCCTACTCCAGCAGCCACGCCCTCGCCTGGTGACCATGGAGGCTCAGGATGTCAATCCTTGCTGTGTCCCGGTGAAGTGCTTCTGTCCAGGTCAGCTTCAGAAACAGCCTGGGATTTCCGTCGGTCTGGTGTGCAGTTCCTGCAGAGTCAGCCAGAGGGTGGTGATGTGGCTTAGTAGGACGAGAGCTTGGCTTTCTTTTTTTCCCCTTTTTTGGCTTCGTCTTACTGACCACACGCAGCACAGCGCCCGGTGAGGAGCGTTGCTCACTCTGCTGCTGTCCCTCCAGTTCAAGACAGGCATGTGGCACACAGTGGCGCCAGCCTGTGTCTGCTTTGCCTCCTGCTGCCTTTGGCTTTCAGCTGGATGGTCATTCCCCAGTGAGGTGTGAGCAGCCACTGAGTGTCCAGTCCCAGCAATGATGGGGTTCTTTGGCTGCATTGCCACTCTCTGCTGAGTTGAAAGTCTGCAGATAATTCCCTGCAAGCCACTGATGGTTTGCTAGATTTATCTTCTATAGATTTGTCATTGATAGTAGTTCTTGGAAACAAATGGGAACAAACTAACCCAGGTCAGTGTGTGTTATTCTGGAGCATATGCTCTTCCTGAAACAAACACAGACAAAACGGAATCTATGTCAGATTAAGATGATTTTTCATAGACTGAAAGAGTGGTTTGGGTTGGAAGGCACATTGAAGATCATCTAGTTTCGAGCCCTCTGGCATGGGCACGGACCCCTCTCACTTGACCAGGTTGCTCAAGGCCTCATCCAACCTGGCCTTGAACACCTTCAGGGAGGGGGGATCCATGACCTCCCTGGGCAACCTGTTGCAGTGTCTCATCACCCTCAATGGAAAGAATTTCTTTCTAGTACTTTCTTCTGTAAGTTCTCTGCAAAGACTGATCCTGCAAACAAGCTTCAAGTACTCAAAAGGAGGAAGAGAGGAACAAAACCATTCTTGCAAAGAACCAGTAACCATAATTAAAAACCTATTTTCTAGAAATTATTCCCCAGGCCTCAACAGCAGACACTCAGAATGAAAGATGGAGAGTTTCAGAATGGGTAGAAGATGGGTGTAAGGTGCTATGTTAACAGTCAGACTTGATGATCTCAAAAGGTCTCTTCCAACCACAGGAATTCTATTCTAAGGTAACCAGCAATGAGATACTCGCTGTCTTTCAAAGCTGCAGGGGACAAGTGGAGCCCAAAGAAATGACAGTAAGCAGTAGCAGTCCATCTCAGCTTGAACATATGGAGAGCAGAGCTAGAAGAATGCCGCTAAGTTCGGAAATGAAAATTTTAGATTAGGCAGCTGGTAGTCCTGCTGAGGTGGTGGGACAAGCTACTGCTAAGGCAAAATGCCTCTGATCAAAGCCTCTATTGCAAAGATAAAGCCTCAGATGCTAGCGGATTGGAATGCAGCATAGCCTTGTGTCTCTTTCCCTGAAAACACTTGCTGAAAATCTAATAGCAGATATAATAGTGTTGCTGTTATTAATGACTCTATCCTGCCCAAAGGAAAATATTTCTGATTTATGACAAGGTTTTTTTGTTTACACTGTTCTACCTGAAGCATAACAATTGCTCTATCTCTGGAAAGCCCGCAAATGACAGAGGCGCAGCAGTGTGACTTCTGGTGAAAGATTTAAGCCTATCATTCCAAGAAGTGCAGTTGTCTTGGCAGCAAACAAGGATTTAAGCACCTTTGAAATGTTTGCCTTTAATTGTGGGGGAATGGCATCACCAGCTGAAAAAGGTTTAAACCTCAGAAATGCTTGTCTTGCTCATCAGCATCTCGATGAAGGGCTAGTTACAAAGAGGAGGGCTGGAGGGTGGCTACTGCCTTGTCTGGAAGACAAGCAGATCCACAGGGGTTCAGCTGAGCCTCCAGAGGTCTCTAGGATCTCCAAAGGGTTTATTTCTTTCAGTAGCTAAAGGTCTGCTGAGGGGAGAAAAGTTCTGGTATATTCACAAACCTGAGAAAGCTGGGGAGCAACTGTGGAAGCTGGTCATGACCCTTCATAGGACATAGTGATTTGGGTTCATTGTCTTCAGCACACAGGAGTTGGATGTGTTTGATGTTGGTGTTCCAAGAGCAGCCCTGTAAGTAACCAGTGCATGGGGAGCTGGGGAAGAGGAATCCTGGTTTCAGCAGCTGTAGAGCTTATTCTGTTTTTCTGTACCACTAGAGCTCTTGTGATAAAATTTATATGCCTGGGGCCTGGGAGGAATTTACAGATTCCGTTTTCCCAGATTGCTTTTTATATTAGGAGAAAATGAAGTGGTCCTGTCTACAGTTTTTGGAAAGGCATGATAGAAATTAACAAAATTGTCGGAATTGTGCCTGTTCTCTAATTAATTATTTCTTCAAACCTTGTTTGTCAGAAGGCTGTGCTGGACTTTCCAAGCACTGATGCACAGCCATGGCTGCTGCTTTCTCCCCAGGAGCTGCCTCTCCCACCAGTCACTGCCCACACAGTGGTGGTTTGATGAGCTCTGCCAAGGCTGGCTGCTTCCAGTCTCTGGTTAGTCAAAACAAGTTCTCAGCAAGCTGCCACTGCCCCTGCTGCCTCCTCCTGTGCCCCAGCCAGGAATCCTCATTTGCTCATCTGTCTTGAAGCCTAGATCTGATTCAATGTGGTATTTGTCATCCCCAACTTTATTCGAGTAGAATGGCTGAAAAATAGCAAATGAAAAACTGCACCTGGTGGGGTCCACCCCTGTAGAAATCCCTTTCTGAAGGCCAGAGGGTTTGTATAAATTAAGCTCTTTACAGAGGGAGCTGTGCTTGTCCTTGTCATTCAGTGCCTTCTGCCTAGTGCTCAGCTTCCATTCTGGATCTGTTCATCATCAGTTCCTGCCTTCCATTTATTCTGTTTAAACTAGGATGCTGTAACTGGACTTCTCCAAGTCTGCACAGCTTTGTCTTGAAGCACCCCAAGTGCCTTACCTAAGCTTCAATTCTTCCTCTTACAGACTACAGGCATCCTGATTATTTATTAGGCAGCTTCTTATCTTGGTTGTAGTCTTAAGAAACATCATAATTTCAGCTGCACAGCTCCAGTAATTAGGCTTCTTGCTTTTCTGGTCTGACTGTTACTACCTTAGCCCATATAAAGAGAGCAGGAAAAGGAAGTGTGAGAAAGTAAACCTTACCACTGTCAGCAGTGAACAGTACAAATTAAGAACACTGGTCACACACATCAGCTGCTGAACTCTGTAAGGCTATGGTGTTCAACAGACCAAAAAGGTGCTAGCATAGGGCCAGAATCTGCAAAAACAAACAAGATGAAGCCTCATCAAAAAGCTGTTTATTGCCTGGTTCCATTGTTAAGTTATGCCAATTATATACTGGGAAGATGAGCTTGACTTGGGGTTGCAGACTTATATCTGAATTTTCATCAGGTTCTCCTCTCCCTCTGCTCTGTACTCATGAGTCCTCCCCTGCAGTACTGCATCCAGTTTTGGGCACCTCAGCTCAATAAGTACTAAGAACTACTGGAGAGAGTCCAGCACAAGGCCACTAACACGCTGAGGAGACTGAAACATCTCTCATATGAGGAACAGCTGAGAGAGCTAGGACTGTCTAGCTTGGAGAAGAGGAGGCTAAGGGGGGACCTTATTAGTATTTGGATATTTGTAAAGGGTGGGCATCAGGAAGATGAAGCTAGACTCTTCTAGGTGACCTCCAGTGACAGGACAAGAGATAATGGGCACAAACTTGAACATAGAAAGTTCCATCTAAACATGAGAAGGAACTTCTTTACTTTGAGAGTGACAGAGCACTGGAATAGGCTGCCCAGAGAGGTGACAGAGTCTCCAACTCTGCAGACATTCAAGACCCATGTGAACATGTTCCTGTGTGATCTGCTTTAGGGGATCCTGCTCTAGCAGGGGCTTGTCCTTGACCTTCAGAGGTCACTTCCAACCCTTACCATTCTGTGATTAAATAGTAATATGCCTCTGGCAGGCTGCTGAAGAACAAATATTCTGATTTTTCACCCACAATAATACCTGAAGTTAGAAAAAGGTTGAGGATGTACAAATGCCATTTATTCCCTGGAGAAGGGAGCCTGGCTGGAATGCATTTGAAAGTGCTGCAAATTAGAAATATTTTAATCATGTGTTCCTACTGGTGAGCACACACAGCAGCAACAAATATTTATCCAAGTGGATGAACACAGGAGTCAGTTTCAGCCTAAAGCTGTCACTGCTCTCAGCCACCCACATCTTTCCCTGGAGAGTCTTTACTGACACACCATTCTCCTTGCTGGAAGCGACTTATCAGTCAGGCTATGCCAGGTACACAGGCCACCAGAGCTGGTCCATCTGCCAGGCTTTCACAGTAGGACAATCTGGGGCTCTTCTTCTGGAGGACAGCAATGCTGCCAGGATCTTGTACAATATGATGCCCTTCTGGAGCAGGTTACATCAGATACTTGCTTGGCACGGTTTCAATTCCTCAGCAGGACAGTGCAGGGTACAGCCTACCAATACAATGATCATTTAGCTGTCCTTAAATGGTGTTCAGGCAGGAAAGGGTTTTCATGAATCATTGCTGATCAAGGACTGTGAACGTAGTGCTGTGTGGTAGAACAGGATGTTTGCAAACTAATTGCAGCCTGCCTGTGTCACAGTTCAGCTTCCTTCTTTTGAACTCCTGTAGGGGAATTCAGTCTCCGCTTGGTGTCAGGGGTTGGGGTTTTCTTCTCCTTTGGCAAGAGCCCTGAATGCCTTCACTTTTCAAACAGAGGGATTGATCCCCTAACTCCCTTGAAGAGGCTACCTCAGAGGATAACACAAATCAGCAGCCAGGGAAACTGGCCCTCAAGTGCAGAGCCTGAGGCCCAAAAGTCAGGACTTACAAGCTTCTGTCCTCTTGAGAAGCAACTGGCTTCTGTAGTAAGATGAACTCTAGCAATGTCATTTTAAAGCTTAACCCTGAAAAAATCTGGAAGACATCAGACCAGACTCAGTTGTTAAAAAAACAGCATGGTGTTGTGGAAGGGCTTAATGAGGATGATCAAATTGGCACCAGAACTGCAACAGAGCAAAACTGTCTGAGCAATTTCATATAAGGGTTTGGTGCCTGCTTTTGCGTTGGAAAAGTGCACATGCGCTGGAAAGCTCTTTCAGGCCCAGAAAGCTGGACATTTAAAAATTGACTGACAGTTCTGTGTTAGGAATTGAAATACATGGGCACAATATGTTTCCTTAAACTGATTCTTCATGCAAAGAGATGGGACCATGGATGCCTCCTGAGGTTTCTCTCTTGAGAGCCACAGAAGACTTTCTTCACAGAAAGCGATGCTAAAGGTGCCTTTTCTCTGCTCCAAAGCCAGAGTGCTAGTCTTGCTTGAAAATTAGTAGCTTAAAAAACCTCTAATATCAGCTGCAAAATTCAGAGCCCTCTCCACTGCTCATATCCCTGTAATGTATGTCAGGAAGGACTGGCAGGGTAGAGGATCTTGAATCCCTGAAAACCAAGGTGAGTGGGAAGAGCTCTGGCACTGCTGGCTAGAAAGGATGGCTACTAGCATGTGGCAGCAGCCAAGCATGCCTCAGGTAACTTGTTCCTGGTGGCCTGAGAGGCAGGGCAATGCCCTGCTTCTCAGCCTTTTTCTGAGCTTACTGCTTTGCTCACAAGATTAAGATCTGTCATTAAAAAATATGCCCATTGACCACCTGTGTTAATAATTGACTTAACAAGGATCTAACCACCTCTGGCCCATCCCAGAGAAGTTAATTGAGGGGATTGTGTTTGTAATCTGCCTTGAGAGTCCTAATCTTCTGTTCCAGTGCTGCCAAGCTATGGGTTGATTGATTGCTTTTGGTCTCTTGGAGCAAAATAACAACCTTCTGAGACAGGCTTTGGCACTTTCCCAAAAAGAAAGAACACAGCATGAGGAACAAGGAAAGAATACTGCAAGCTTCTTTGTGGTGTTAAAATGTGAATTGCTAAATCCTGTTTCCTAGAAAATGCAAAACAGTAAATGTTGAACGCTTAGGTGTGCATCAGGTCCTAGGAAAAAAGTGTGAGCGAGGAAATTATGTCTTTGTATAGATGATGCACAGCAAGTGTGGGGTTTAAATAACAAAACAGGAGGTCATCCTTACCTTTTGAGGGCTGGGAGGCAGGTCTTTAAAAGGTAACTCCTTGGCCTCCTATCCAGAGAAACCACCCAGCTATTTAAGCTACTGCATGAGAAGCAGGTCAGGGGATGGCAAAAGATGGTGCTGGTGAGAGAAAGAAAGGTCACCCATAGAGACTAATTCCTGGAAACTGCAGCTAACAAATTGAAAACTCAAGGAAAATAAGCTGGAGAGCCTGTTAGGAGACATAATTCTTCATTAGGTACCCAAACCACACTAACTGCATCAAAACTATTTTTAGTTAATATTTTTAATAGATAATAATTCTAAGCATGAGATAGCTAATATACTTGCTCTGATCAATGTTTTGTTCATTTTGAAATAGCAGATTACTTCCTTGAAAAAAAATCCATGTTCTTTCCCTTAGACATCTAACGTGTGATAGAGGTGTTGATCCCATAAAGCTGGGCATGAACTTTTTCTGGTCAGAAGTGGACAATCCTCCATAGAATTCAAAGGAATACATTTATTGCATCCAGTGAGTTCAGACATTGGCAGCATCTATATCGCTATAATAAAATACTTCTTCTAGATGAGCAGACCACATCCATAGACTGTTTCTTTACATTTTTGTTTCGTATACAAGATAAGTGTTTCTACTGTTCAAACCACTGAGCTATAGATGAATTTTCTTTGAACTTAGATTTCTTTCATTATCAACCTTGCCCTCTCCAGCTTATTGGGAACTAAAGCCTGTGTGCAGCAGGAAGCCTGCCAGTGAAGTCCAATATCTCATGGTGATATGAGCTTACAGCCAAAATCTAATAAGGATAGATTAGCTTTATTTCACATTTAGCCATGAGCAGTGTTGGTAGAACAAGATATTAAATCAGACTTCTTAAATTGTACCTGTGTTCTGAACAGCTGGTCAGCCGTACTGGTCCCCAGCCCTGACACTTTCTCTTGCATCCTGAAAGATCACAGCCAAGACTTTTCAGACACTGCAAGCCAAAGGTGCCTGTGGCATACTCAGTTAAATCACTGAAATGAACCTGAAATTATTTTGATCCAGCCTCCTGCAAACAGATATATGGCACTTTAAAACTTGGTTTTGTTTTTCCCATGCAGCTCTGTGGTGGGCTTTTTTCCCCCCTCCTTGGGAAGCTCTTTGCTGCACAGTAGCATCTGTTAATCCACTCTGAACCAGTGCAGTTTTGAAGGGAAAGAAGGATGACTGGTATGGGCTGTGGCTGCCTTAGTTTGCATGATGTTTGCTGCTTCAGCTGCTGTGCATCCGAGCAGCAGGGGGTAAGAGGGAAGTGTCCTCCGGAGAGGCTGATTCACAAGCCAGCTCTGTTCAGTTCTGATCTTTCCTCATTTGCAATTAAAATGTCAAATAACATTAGAAGTGTTTGATTTGTGCTCAATCACAGGGCTATTCTTCACCTTTCTGACTTTAAAGAAAGTCTCACAAGGTACTTTTTTTTAATCTAATTACAGTAACAGACCGAAGATAATTTAATGAATCATTGATTTTCCAAGGGGCAGAAGGCAGCTTCAGCCTTTTGGGAAATAAGACTTTGGGAAAACAAGTGGCTTCTCTTGTCTACACACTGGCATGCTCTTTGGGGAGCACAGTTTGGAGGCACCCAGGTGCCGTCCATTGTCAAGGGCAGTGCTGTGGTTAGACCCTTAAGCCCACTGCATGTTCATTTGAAAATGGAGGCAATCATGCAAAATAGAAGTTAACTGTTCTGGTAGAGGTCTCCAATGATTTCACTGCAGTTAGCAGCACTGCTATGCTAAATCAGGTGTGGAGAAGTTAGAGCATATCCTCATTTTGATCAGGGGCTCGGACAGGTGGTGCTTGTGTGCCTGTCACGAGCACGCTCCCAGAAGCAGGGAGATCACACATCAGTGATTGGGATGGAAATAGTATCTAGGACAAGAGGTTGAACTAGGAGAAGGACTGTGGGAGGTGACAACGCAACCTACTCTTGATTTGCCACCGAAACTCTGGTCCAGGTGACATCCGGAGACAATTTTCATGATGCGATTGTCCCTCCTCCACTTTGGACAGCAAAAGTGTAATCAGCGACTCTTCCAAATTCCTACTGGCTGGGATATGGTGTTCCATTGAAACAAGCAGCAGCAGCTCAGGCTCTTTCTAGCAGTGCTTCAAGAGGTGACAGACACAGCTAGAAATTTACCATCTGTTTTACATAGGCAGTGACCCTTATAAACCAACCAAAAGCTAGAAATCTCTCTGGATTTTAGTGATGGTCAAAACTTTAGGAACTCATACTGAAGACTGAAAGATTTTATCTGTTGAAAATTATTTTAACTCCCCATCCTTTTCTTCAGCTCCTTAGGCAGGAGTGCTCTGTAAAATGGATGTTCAGCACATGTTGCTGTGCTAACAAGTCCTCACAGACTCCTTGGGGCAGGTTCACATTATGCCTTTGAGCGTGGAGTGAACAAAAAAGAAGCCGATGAACACATCTGAAGAAGCTGAATGTTACTCTGATTATGGCCTGGGAAACATTCTTTTGCAGAAATATCTTAGAAGTTTCCTATTCTCCATTTTACCTTCTAGCTACTCTTGTGATGCCTTTATCCCATCCAACTGCAGGTTGTTAACTCTAGTGAGATACTCAGACTTACGAATGCCCTTGGCCTGTGCTGCCCTCATATAAGGTGCACTCAGCTCTGTGTTGCCTTATGGAGTAACTTCTCTCTTTCCAGGACCTAGGTGAGATGACCTGCTCTGCAAGGCTCCAGGTTAAAGCACTTTGGAGTCCAGACACAGGCTCCACTGAGGCACGGTTTCTCAGTCAGGCTCAACATGAAAAATAACCTCTGCTTTGCTTTTCTCATTTCTACTTCACCAGCTTTTCTAAAGAGACACAGAATGAGGGTGTAGTGGGCAATTTACCAGGTGATGGATGTGATGGGAAGAGATATTTCACTTTTCCATGGTTGCCTCTGACTTGCTGATAGCATAGAAGTTATTTATAAGGCTAAAAAAGGTACTCCGTGCAAACAAACTCATTAATACCTGATGCTTTCAAAGCATTCTGTCAAAAAATAATAAATCTAAATTCTCAATGTCACTGTAACCTGGCCTTTTATTGATGTCAATTATTTGATTTTTTTAATGATGAAAAGGCAGTTACTGCCCTCAAATTGTTGCTGCATCTGAAGTCAGCCAGCATATGTTTAATCTTTTCTATTTGATGCACTTCTTCGGTGCTGAGTTCTAAGCAGTTTGCTGTATTGAGTTCTGTCCAGGTCGCTGTGTCTGCAAGAAGGTATCCAAATACAGTGGTATGGAGGAACTCAGATCTATCAGGGGATGAAGTCCATTAGGTAGTCTGCAGGGTAAAACCAACAACACATGTGGGCTTACAGAACACAGAATGTGGAACTAAGCTTTCCATTGCTCATCGAGTAGTCTGCTGCTTGTACTGATAACTTCCCCTTTCCTGAAGACCTCGAGGTAAAGCCCCACAAACTCAGCACAAGGACATGGACCTGATGGATCTGGGCCAGAGGAGGGCCATAAAAATTAGTAGAAAGCTGGAGCACCTCTCCTACAAAGAAAGGCTGGGATTGTTGGGGCTTCCAACCCGAAGTGCTCAATGATTGTGTGATTAACCCGTGCCTATGAAAAGCACTTTGTTAAGCAGTCTCCTGTTTTCTCTTGCTGGCATTATTCCTGAAAGCTGCTCCACACATTGTCTGAAGGTCCTGACGAAGTGACCAGAAGATGACACGACCTTTCTGAGAGGCTGCAGTAGAAACCTCAGCCTCGTGGTCTAACATGAGAAGATGCTTCCCAACACTGAAGTTGGGTTAACTTTTCCTAAGAAGTGACTTCTTTTTTTGAGACTATGGGTGCCATTACATTTTGTTACATGTTTTTTAACCTACCTTGAAGGACTTTCTGACAAAATGTGGAAGATGAGATGTACATAAGCCTTTGGCTGATGATGTGCAAAAAGAGAGGAAAGCACAGCTTGTGCTGTATCTGGAAAAGAAAAAGTAATCGAAGAAGGCAGAGCTGCTCTCATATGTGCCTTCCATTTTATTTTGAAAATAAAGTGTCTGTAGAGTCTTAATTTTTTTATGTATTTCTGCTTTTCACACAACAATTTTTCATTACTATGTAACTGTTGGGTCAATGCCTGTGGTAACTCTTCTGATTTGTTCATTGGTTGCACTTTTTATACTCTGCTTTCTCAGTAACTTGCACTTTGCACAATATAACGTGCAACAGCTTATCCAGATGGACACCATTGCTGATCAGAAAAGGCATCAAACAGGAGCAGAAGAACATAGAGATATGTGGCTGGAATGACAGAGAAGATGAGGGAGCTGATTCTCTTCCATTTACTCCCAAAAGTGTGCTCACTTTCTCTGGAACATGCACAGCAACTCAGACTGCTTAATTAAGACTGCTGCCAGCTTTGGCAGCTCCTTTCATGTAACACAGAGGTGAGGAGTCAGAGATGCGCACATGGAGGAATTCAGCACTAGATCACTCTCTGGGATCCTCCTGCTTTCATGAAAGGTGCCATCTTACCTCATCTGTGAAGAAGAAGCCAAAAAGATCTTCCCTCCAAACAGCAAAAAGAGACGAGTTGGGGCCTGTGGGCCTTGCCTACCCATTTGTGGTAGTTGGGGGTGGGGAGGGCTAGGCTAGGTTCACTTAAGCTACAGAGACCAAGTCCCCCCCCAAGGGACAGACCTGGTTGTGCCAGGAGATTGTAACATTGTTATTCTATTCCACTTTCCTGTATTCTAGCTTACAAGGCAGTGCTTGGCTGATAGCAGACCCTTTCCCTCTCTGCCTCCCCTCCTTTCACTTCTTTTCTCC
>VWYK01017006.1:22028-51370 GCA_013399775.1 Semnornis frantzii | reverse complement strand
CATCTGAGCCATAAATGGCCAATTCTAAAAGGATGTTTTGTAGGTTTTGAAGAGCAAATAAAAGACACTGAAAATTAAAATCTCTCCTAAACTCTTCTGCCCACTCTTCTTCAGTCATGGTGTTTGGTGCAAACTGTAGCCACCCTCATGGAAAAATAATAGAATAAAAACCAAATTAAAAAGCCAGGGAAGTAACTCAAGTACTAAGAGGAACGTGACATAAAGGGAGAGCAAAAGAAGAGTAAAACCCCATCCTTCATCAGGTACACCTCTAATTAAAAGGGGATCTTTTTGCCAGCAGGAATTCTGACTTGAAAGACCCTGCAGCAACATAAGAGAGAAGAGAACATATCTCATAGTATTTTAGCAGTTTTTATTTATTAAATAATGGCATTTTATGGCAAATTAAATAAATGGCAGTGCAAGGTGAGGTTAAGGATTTTCTATCAGAGGTATCATGTGTTGTTTATTGTCAGCTACTACAGGATCTGACAGATGTAGGATTCTGAACAGCTGACAGGAGACAGCATAAGCTGGTACTGTGTGTTTTATAAAGCAGTACTTTAACACACAGAGTGTAAGGACAAGGAAGGACTGATACAGAACACTTTGAAGAGACAGAATTGCACCAAGTCCATAAGTACTTAAAAATACAGACTGAACAGAAAAATTAATTAAAAAAACAATGAAACAAACATCAGCAAGAGTGCCACCAGCTGTGCTCATTTATCCCTCTCCACAATCCTTTAAAGTCATCCCCAGAAACCTAGAAAACAAATTACAGCAGGCAATGTGCTCATCACCTGAGTAACAAGGCATAACAGCAAGCCATGTTAGAAAAGACAGTCAGTCAAGAGCTTGAGGAAGGTGATCTTTTATTCCACCACATTACTGGTAGCACTCCACTATTTCATTATTATTATTATTATTTTCCTTGCACTGCACTTTACAGAACAAACTGGAAAGCTGCTCTGCTTCCCTGGCTTCAGTTCACTCAGCCAGCACAGAATCACAGAATAAAGCAGGTTGGAAAAGAGCTTTGAGATCATGGAGTCCAACCTCTCACCTACCACCTTCTGATTAACTAACCCTGGCACCAAGTGCCTCATGCAGCCTCCTCTTAAACACCTCCAGGGATGGGCACTCCACCACCTCCCTGGGCAGCCCATTCCAGTGCCAATCACTCTTGCTGTGCAGAACTTCTTCCTAACATCCAGCCTGAAGCTGCCCTGGCACAGCTTGAGGCTGTGTCCTCTTCTTCTGTGCCTGGGTGCCTGGCAAAAGAGCCCAACCCCAGCTGGCTCCAACCTCCCTTCAGGTACAGGCTGCAAGAGGAAGAAAGGTGAGGCTGAGCAGCTCCCCAGCCCACACAGTGCTGAGGTCGTTCAGCATCCCCCAGCCCACACAGTGATGTTCTGCTGCCCGAAGGCAAGTCACAAATGCACACATGTTGTGCCCCTACAGCTCTGGGCTTTACCCTTCCCAGTTTTGTAACAGATCCCTCCAGTCTGAGGGACCTTTTTAGGGGCACTTAGCTGCCATTATTTCTAACCAACCATCACGAAATCACCTTTTTCTTGTTGGAAACCTGAAGTTATACTCTGTAGCCTTTAGCATTTATTGTTACTACTGTGAAACTCTCTCTAACAGTCTGGATAGTCATGAACCATTTCCTTCTTTGTGTAAATGACTATGATTACAGATCAGGCAGCAGACAGTTACTCATGGAAATCATAAGTTAGCAGGCTGAGAGCAGAAGGCCTCCTGGGTTGTCTCCTAGGAACATCAGCCAACATTAGCTGCAGCAGCACTCTGCTGCTAGAGTCCAGTGACACTGAGCTTGGCAGGCTGAAGCTGGCAGAGAAGGAAGCAGAGGACCAGCTTGTGCCTGTGGCAGGCCAGTTAGCTACAGCCTGCTAGCCACAATTTGACAGCTATTCAAATGCAAAGGCAGCCCTAAGCCTCCACAGTTAAGGACAAGCTTCAGGTAGAAGACTGAGAAGGACCTAACTCTTCACTAGGCTTGTGTGCCATCAGATTAACTATCAGGGAAAAGTCACCTCTTTGGGAACTGCAGCTCATATATAAATACCTGTATGTACCTTTCTGCTTTTCCTTTGGAAATCAGAATGATGTTGCACCACCTCTTCTGCCTTAAATCTAAGTACCAGGCCACTACACTGCTTTCTGCAGCAGTCTTGGGTTTCTTTTTGCAGTTAAAGATGATTATTTATTAGCTTTATACAGACACAGGATTGGTGCTGTTAAAGATTATTTATTAGCTTTATACAGACACAGGATTGGTGCTGTTATGACAGTGAGCAGCCTCTTTAACCAAGATCAAATACAGTGTAATGCTACAGTTCACAGTAACTGAGTAACAGCTTAACTTGCTGCTGCTTAAATGACCACATGTGGGTAAAATCTCATCTCCCTAGCTTACATGATCTACTAAATGAGCCAATTAAAAACAATTATTACATTAGCTGGTTTCAAATGAGGGACTTGGATAAATGCAAACATCAAAAGCTAGAAACCTGACAGAACTGGTGAGAGATAATTCTAATTAAGAAAAGGATCATCTGAGAGATTAAGAATAATTCTGTGTTTATATTTGCTTCTTTAAATTACCCAGAAGAGCTCAAAAGCTATTTTGCCTGATTAGCAAGCAAACAATTTCCCTTTTCTTTGCTAAAATACATGAAGTGCAGTTCCCAAAGAGGTGACTTTTCACTGATAATTAATCTGATGGCAGACAAGCCTAGTGAAGAGTTAGGTCCCTCTCAGTCTTCTACCTAACGGACACCAGCCTGGAGCACTGCTTGGGGTTGTTGTAGCCAAAGTGTAGAACCCTGCACTTAGCCCTGTTGAGCTTCATCCCATTGGCCTCTGCCCACTCATGCAGCCTGCCCAGGTCCCTCTGCAGAGCCCTCCTGCACTCCAACAGACCCACTCCTGCTCCTAACTTGGTGTCATCTGCAAACTCACTGATGCAGGACTCAATCCCCTGGGCCAGCTCATCAATATAGATATTGAACAGCACCAGACCCAGCACTGATCCCTGGGGCACACCCCTGCTGCCAGCTGGATGTGGCACCATTCATCACCACCCTCTGGACCCAGCCCTCCAGGCAGTTCTTGACCCATAGATACAAGGTACAATGCTGCAGTACATCATCTGCTCCTGGTCCACACACAGCTCTGCAGGAGCCACCAATCTTTCCCACCTGAACCACTGAGCTCCCACATTTCTCAAAACTCTGCTGCTGTGACTGGTTTTGGATCCGTTTGCTCCTGACACAGATCCTACAGAATCTTAATCCTTGTTTTGTTTTGCAAGAGATCTGACACCTCAGTTGATGGTGAAAAAACATCAATTGGCTATTGATGGGAGCAGCTGCAGAAGCAAAAGGAAGCTGCCTCCTCCCTGAAATGAAGGTAAATTAATCAGGTTGGCTGGTTATCAACTGCTTCTATCTGTCTGAAGTAGCAGAGCAGTAAACTCAAGAGAGGCAGGATTTGCTGGAGGCTAATGGAAGCATTCAGATTATCTTCTATTTTGCTGATTCTTATACCAGAAAGGGTAACAGAAAGAAATATCCTAAACTACAGCACTAAGCTGAAACAAACCAACCAGCCTCCTTCCCCAACTCCCCATCCATTATGGGCCAATATCTGCACAAAGTATCCACACTGCATTTGCTGCCAACACCGAACCTTCACTTGAGGGTGAAGGAGGAACATATTCTTTTGCTTTTCTCAGGTTCAGAGGTGCTCATTTGAGATCAGCATGGCAAGTTTTACCCTGTACCTGCTACTTGGCTCACATCTGCTCCATGGCTTAAAAACCACACACATTGGTCTTCAGAGAGAAGTCTGCCACTAGGTAACCACAGCCATTTTCATCCTCTTATTTAATGAAAGAAAAGCATCCTAATTCTCTGAAATATTCTGCACCCTACAGCACCTCGAGGTGAATTATCTCAGGAGAAAGAATGAAGCAATGAGTTTGAAAGGCTCTCAGAGCAAGGCTTGCACTTGCAGCAAACTGACCAAAACAGATGACAGTGCCAGACTTTCTTCCAGCAGTCACTTGCACCAAATATTCTGAAGTGCCAAAAATAGAAACCCTCTTGTTAGAGGATAAGGGTTGGCATCAGCTGCAACTAAAGCATTTGTTACAGTTCACAGAATTGGCAGAAATGATTTAATTTTCTTTTTTAGAACATGAGGGGTTTAGAGCAGCTCTTGTAACACAAAGCTTTTCCCTACTGAATCCACTCTGGAAGTTAGTTAACACCTTAGACTTTAACTACCACAGTATATCTCCTTCTGATCACAGGCCCATTTAAACTCAAGCATGAGCAGCAACAGTTTTCCTTCCTCACAAAACACAGTTTGTGGAAGAGAGGAGAAAAGCACAGAGATGAGGATGTGGCAGTCACCTCCAACCTGCTATGAGGCTTCAAGGTGAACTTAATGGAATAGGATTAACTGCTAACATATTTGCAGTGTGAACTGAAGATCTTCCCATCTGGCAGAAAAAGTGCACCAGGTTCAGTAAAGGCAGGAGCAGGCTTCTCCAATTTCTGCAGCCTTGCTTCAGTCAGCCCTCTTTTTTGGCACAGTGGAGCCATCCCCTGCAACCCAGGGTTCTGCTTGTGATTAACACCACTAACACTTTGCTGTGCGGGAAGCGGTAACCAAATTTCAGCAGGCACAGCAGAGCTGTACCACAGGGGTTCCACATCCCAGCTTATGATTTGCTGCTACTGCTTACCTGCAAGGGAGTCTCTGCCTAGGAAATTAAAGAAGCTCAAAACTCAGATCACACTATTTGGAGGGTGGTGGAGAGAATCAATGAACTGTCCCTGCACGTTTCAGAATTTCTTTCTCCTTAATCGGATTAAAAGAAGTGCTGTGTTAGATCAGCAGCACAGAGCACCTGGCAGGCAGATCTGTCATTAACCTGGAAACAAACTCAGCTCTGAAGGTCCCTGGGAAAGGAGAAGTTTAAAGGACTAGTTTAAAGGAAAAGTTTAAAGGCTGGGGAGAGGCCTGGAGCACAGCCCTGTGAGGAGAGGCTGAGGGAGCTGGGGGTGTGCAGCCTGCAGAAGAGGAGGCTCAGGGCAGAGCCCATTGCTCTCTGCAGCTACCTGAAGGGAGGTTGTAGGCAGCTGGGGTTGGGCTCTGCTGCCAGAGAACCAGCAATTGAACAAAGGGACACAGCCTCAAGTTGTGCCAGGGGAGGTCTGTGTTGGATGTTAGGAGGGAGTTGTTGGCAGAGAGAGTGATTGGCATTGGAATGGGCTGCCCAGGGAGGTGGTGGAGTGCCCATCCCTGGAGGTGTTGAAGCCAAGCCTGGATGGGGCACTTAGTGCCATGGTCTGGGTGATTGGCTGGGGCTGGGTGCTAGGTTGGGCTGGGTGAGCTTAGAGCTCTCTTCCAACCTGGCTGATTCTGTGATTCTATGTTAGTAAGGACAGACTGCAGAGCTCCAATTTCCCAATGCAAGAGGCTGAGTGAGAACAGAAGCAATTAATGATAGAAACAAAACTACTTGATGAGGCGTGACAAGGAATCCATCCTGAGAAGCAGGGAGCAAAAGGACAGGACAGAAGGAAGATCTTAACACCCTCACTGCCTAGATCTCACTCTCCCCACTGCATGGGATACTGAAATCTTTGTTTTGCCCAGCAGAACAGTTTGTTCTGTAAACTGTAAGGCAACTTCAAAGACTACAGAATTGGGAGATTGACAGGATGGCATTAAACCTTACTGAATCATTCCATTTCTCCAAAGAAAGCAGGTGGGAACAGAAAGGGTAAGAAGTAGGACTCACTAATGATAGTATCTAAAGCCTGAGCTTTAGATTTGGTCATGTTAGATGGCAGTAAAGAGGTTCTTTGCAGAAACTGTTTATGTGTAACTGTGGTTGCTTCTACAGGCTGTGTAACACACCAGGGGACTTAGTCACACTCATGGAAATCTTATTATTGAAATGCTACATGACAATACTTGATAGACAGAAACCACTGAAACAAACACCACCAAAGGTTTAAAATTACAGTTTATACTGAGGATATTCAAAATAACATTGCAGGGGAACAAAAAGGGATCCTTAAAGCAAGGATTTCTTTGCTAGGTCTGTTGGAAAAGCACAGCATTGCCTACAAGCACAACACTTCAGAAGCAATAAACTGCAGAGACTTGTCTGCCTTGCCAATTGTAGGTATGGGGCCAGAAGTCCCAGCAAAGCAGCAGACATTTCAAAACACAGCTGAGGTCTCCAAAGCTTTTGGGAGATTGTGGTGCTCGAGTCCAATTAACATTTCCATCTGAGGCTACTTCAGGAACTCCACAAAGCCAGCACTTGCAGGAATAAAAATCATTTATGATTTGGCAAGCACAGAATCACAGAATCAGTTAGGGTTGGAAGGGACCACAAGGATCATCTAGTTCCAACCCCCCATGGATTGAGTGTGCTTAACCTTCTCAGCCTGGCTGCAGGTCAGTGTTGCTTGCCTACAAACAGAAGCCACAGGCACCAGTCTCACTCACAGCACTTGCAGATGAGTCTTTAAAACTTGTTTTAAAGGAGAGCAGCACCTTTGCAGAAAGCAAAGCATCTTGTGTGTTAGGCACTCCCATAGAGGCTGCACTAATATTTCTTTTAATAACTCTGGGCCTACAGCAACAACCAGCACACAGAGGCATCCACAGACACTTTCTGACTGCCAGAGAAGAGCCATGCCACGGTTCAGAAAAATGTGCTCTCTTTCACACATGCACACACATCTTCCTCTGGAAACTTAAACTAGCAGAGCACTTATGCAACAACACATCACGAGTGGTATCTCACAGGGAAAACTTGGGATTTCAGGATCAAACCACTGAGACCAAGATGTTACAGCAGCAGTGTTTTACTATGAAGGCACCACATATACAAGGTGATAAAAATTCACTTTTTAACATTCCAATTTTACAACTGCCTGATATGCAGTAATGTGTGTCTGCTGCACTTGACTCAAACCAAGATGCTGCTTGTCGTGAGAGGCCTAGGCAGGCCAAATTGGGCTTGTACCTCTCCTGCCTTGCCCAGCCATGTTTTTCTGCTCTCTCTCCTGCTGTTTTGGGGAGAGCAACCGTGGGAAAAGGGACAAAGAGCCTGGAGCCACTAAGTCTGGGGTCTGTGGCCTGCCCAGACCTTGCTGTAAACAAGGTGCACAGCGTTGCCTTGTGCAAGGCTGTGTTCTGCCCAAAGAAGGGTAAAGCAAGCCTATGGCTTCACCCAATATGGCCAAATCTTGGCTAACTGCCATTGGATTGGCTATCCTGTGTCCAAAGGCCCATTGGTCTCGGGCTGTATTGGATCAAAGGAGATGAGTAGGGAGCACAGAGTGCCCTTTGCCATACAAGGTGTGTCTGTGCCTGCTGCCTCCTTGCTCCTGAGCTGAGGCTCTGATACCTCCATGCATTGGGCCTGCACAGCCAGCGTGACACCGTGCCCAGACTGCACACCGCAAGACATCTGCCTGCACCTGGAAGCCTTCTGCCCAGACAGAAGCCCTGCAGAGAACACAAATCATCCAGAGAGCCAGGAACAGCTCAGAGATCGTCTGCCTCCTTTCCCCACAAGCCTGGGGAGACTCTAAAGCCTCTGATGGCTACTGACAGCAACCCTGCTACGAGCCTTGGCTACTGTCAGATATTTTTGTGAGTAAATACCCAAAGCCTCTTGTAATTATTAATTGCCTTCTGCCCTAAGCAGAAAGTTGCTCCTTGTGTCCATCAGGTGAGCAAGCAGCGTGCTGGCCGCAAGCGGTGTGCTGACCGCAAAGCTTCTCTGCCAGTTTAAATCCAGTTCAATTCATGTTTACATCTAATAGCTATTTCTAGATCCAACTATAACCTGTATCTAGTTTCCATAATGTTGCAAAGAGCCTGTTAGTATTATTATTAAATGGTGATGGGGGTGATGCAAGTTCTGAATATTTCATATTAATTATGTTAATATTTTTAACTATCATCTTGCAGTAATTAATTACCCTTCCATTACACTGCTATCAACAGAAAAAAGAGAGTCAGGTAAACAAAGAAATGATTCAACAAAAATGTAAGCACTGGGAAAACAGAGTGTAAGAGATGTGCTGATATCCAAGAGCAAAGGGAGTTGCCTGTCTCAGTAATGCTTCCATTTGGTTAAATTGCAGCTTGCATTACCTGTCGACTTCCCTGCTTGGAGGAGCAGCTGCTGGTACTTCTTGAAGGAGACAACATTTTCTGTGATGCACCAAAGCTTTTTTCTTCACTCATGGTGCCAAATCATTTGCTTCACGTAAGCTTCCTCAGCAGACCATTAAAAGGTAACTTAGAAAATGTGTTGGAAGACTGCCGAGAGCAATGCAGAACTCAGTCCAGAGGCATGATCTGCATCCCATGGAAATTCCTGAGAGGAGAGAAAAGCAAAAAGTGCTCAGCTGACATCTCATCCTGCAGAACAAATCCTAATAAAGTCTTTAGTAATACAGCTGACTGCATTACTGACATTATGACTTATTAACTAATCACTTTAAGATACATTTTCAACACTTTAAAGAGGAAAAAGATGGATTTGGGATCCCAAACACATACTCCAATTGCCACCATGTATTCAGAGGACAAAGGACAGTACAAAACATCTGCTTTAAACTTGTAATTGCTCTTGTGCTTAGTAACCTTAAGTTCATAGAATGGTAAGGTTGGAAGTGACCTCAAGGATCATCCAGTCCCAACTCCCTGCCATAGGCAGGGACACCTCCCACTAGAACAGGTCACTCAAGGCCTCCTCCAACCTTTACTTTGCATCACAGACTACTTCAGAGAGCAGTCTGTGTCTGACTGATGAAAGCAGCTGCTCAAGAGAGGCTGTGAATTGGATGATGTGAAGAGCCAGCACCTATCTGCTGGAAGAGTTCTGCAGTCCTCCTGTTCCTGTTAGCCTCACTAAGCTGTTTGAACTTTTGCTTTCAAGCACAGTTTTAACAACTCCAGTTCTTTCAAACTGGTTTCTTTCTGCAAGTTTTCTTCTGTCAAGGGAATAGCTGGCAACAGGACAGTGCTTGTGTGCTTGGCTTTCAGCAGTAGGAATCTTATGGTAATTGGGGAACAGCAAATACCTGCCTTGAAAAGACAGCTCCAATAGTTGCATCTGGCATATTTGTAGTCTATAAATTCTTTCCTATTTTGAGCCAGATGAGGCAGTGATATAGATTGAAGCTGACAACTTGAAGTACAACAGAGAAAGCCACAAAAGCAGTAGCTGGAATAGATATGAGTGAATGCTAATGTAATAATACCTACAGAGCAAAGGTTTCAGCATAGATTCTTTTTAATTCTGTGAAAGTCACTCCATGTTGCTTGCAGCTCCGATTTGGATTACTCAGCCCTGTGCCTGCTGTGCCCACAGGACTCTCATCAGCCTTTCTGTTGTTCCTATTCTTCTATCCACAAACCCCTAATTGACTGCAGTTACAGAATGAGTTGCTCGCTTCCAGTTCTGCTGCTCACAATCTCTCTGCCCTGTTCCTGCACTGCTGAATCAGCTCTGAAGCAGCTGTTAAAACTTTATTTTTCTTCCAATGCCATAACAAAAAGAATTGCCTAATGTTGATTTTTTTTATATATATTATTTTATTCCCATTTTCAGTGTGGTATTTGTTGTTTTGTTTTTTTTTCCCCTCTGAATTTCTATCTTTGTGCTTTTGTGAGATGTGGAAAAGCTTGGATTTTGCTATGAGTTTATTGCTTTGAGAGCTAGAAGAGGAGAATTGGAAGAGAATTGTGATACTGAGAGTTTGCTTTGAACTCATAGAATGGTAAGGTTGGAAGGGACCTCAAAGATATCCAGTTCCAACGCCCTGCCATAGGCAGGGACACCTCCCACTAGCACAGGTCACTCAGGGGCTCATCCAACCTGGCCTTGAACAACTCCCTGGGCAACCTGTGCCAGTGTCTCACCACCCTCACTGCAAACAACTTCCTCCTAACATCCCCTTTCAGTCCCCCCTCTGCCACTTCAAAGCCCTTGCCCCTTGTCCTGCCATTCCCAGACCTTGTCAATAGTCCCTCCCCAGCCTTCCTGGAGCCCCCTTCAGATCCTGGAAGGCCACTCCAAGGTCTCCTGAAAGCCTTCTCTTCTCCAGGCTGCAGAGCCCCAACTCTGAGAGCCTGCAATTTTTAAGATGTAGAAGACAGCTTGAGATGTTCTTTTTTTTAAAACCTAGGTTTTCCTATTGTCCATAATATCATGTTTAGCTTTAACTGATGCAGAATGTTAGGGCTTTTAGTAAGACATAAGTAGAGATAAGTGCTTTTTATGGGTTTAGTATATAGTAGCTATAAATAATATTTGATACTCATGTATTCTTAATTCCTTAAAATGCACCTGGTGAGATCATTTGTGAAAGTAATCTTGGCCTACTTTTGCTGCTGTTGACTTGAGAGTGAAGAAGTAGGCCAATACTTAGCACTTGTGGAAAAAAAAAAAACAAAAACCTGTCCTAAATTTATTTGGAGTTGCCTCAGCCTCCACACCTCTGGGTTGTCTTTCTGGAGCAGACAGGAGTACAAGGCAGGTTAGCTGGGGGAAAAGCCACAGTTCTGTGGCATGGGGAGGAGCAGAATGTATGAAACCCAAAGCAATTGGATTAGGATGACCTCAAAACAGTAGTATTAGCTTAGCATAGCAATGATCTTTAGGCCTGCTTTAAAGTAGTCATTGCTCTTGTGCTTAGTAACCTTAAGTTCCACATGCAATCTAAACTATAAGTTGTGGTCACTGCTGCTGCTGTCAGCCAGGATATGAGACTGAAGTAGTGGATTATTGCTGAAGGGCAACCAGGATTTCCTTTTCTTCTTCCTGAACTCAAAGAGGATCTCTAAAAAGGAGCATGCAGGAGTTTTCACAGAGGAGTTTGGGCCACGTTGGTTATTCACACAGTTTCATGCTCAGATCTGGAGTTCTCAAGGCAGTAAGTTAAATTCCTAGGAAATGCCAATAAAGAAATAGTAAACCACTTTGGGCACAAGGTAGGTTTCATTCCTGCCTTCTTCAGGGCTGGTAACAGGAGCCTTTCATGCAGCCCAGTTTAGTAAATCAATTTGAAGCAACAAAGGCAAATTCAAAAGCCCAATTTTGGAAGCAGGCTGACAAAATACTTCAGGACCTTCCTGCCACTTATCTGAGCAAGTGTGCCAAAAAAAGTAAAGGCCTTGCTGCATGGCACTTTCCAAGTGTGCGTCTGAGCAGTGACTGTGCAGGAAGCAAGCTGCCATCCCTGTTGTGAGTATTTGACCTCTGCTTGTTAACAGGGACACTATTATTAAATGCTTTTACCCAATACAGCTTGAAGCTAAGGAAGTCACACTTCAGGCTTGCTATTAAAAATCAGCATGAAGAGAGCTAACTATAGACATGTTAAAAGTGCTGATTCTTAATGAATTGCTCTATAAATTCATCTTCTGGATAGGAAATGGCTCTACCCTCTCCAAACTGCACTACAACTGATCTCAGTGGGAATCTCAGCCTAAGACCCATGTGCTAAGCCCAGTTCAGACCTTGCTAGCACATTGCTGTGCTGCTCTGATTTTCTGCAGCTGCTGTGTGGTTGGCTCTCAGCTGTGTACCTGTCTGATGGTTTCCAGAAATAATTGCCAGGCTGACTCAGGCTGAAAGAGCCTCATCAGAGCTCACTTGCTCAGCCAGCTTTTGAAGGCTGGGGCTGTTTCATTGCTCTTGCTGAGCACAGATCTTCTCTGGGGGTAACTGAATATTTCTGTCTAGGTGAGGTAAGTGCCATGAAAAGAAGCCTTGCTTCAGCTGAAAAGAGAGGGCATGTTGGCTGAAGTGTTGATGAAAGCTGTAGTGCTAAAGAGGTGCTGCAGGTTGGAAAAGGTCTCTGTTCAGAAGTTTGATGCTTTAGGCTGTGGTAGTTGGGAGAGGTTTTCTGCAGCATAGTATTGTCTTAATTTTAAATACAGCATTCAGTTTTATTTGGATGCTTGGGTTTTGGTTGTTGTTTGGTTGGGTTTTTATGGAGCTTGTGGGTTTTTCTTTTTCTGAAAGAGGAAGAATAATTAATAAATTGCACAAAGTGTTTTATTAGAGAGCTGAAAGTGCTGCTGCTCTTCAAGTAAGTTTTTAAGGCCCTTCAGATAGAACTGAATGGCAAGCTTCAGTAAGCAGTGATCCCATTTCAGGGCTGTTGTGACAGTGCAAGCAAGGGGAGTGCAGTAGTGCCTGCTCATTTTGGCAATACAGTTTCTCCTCTCTTTGTGGAAACTTCCTTACCTTCCTCAGAGGTGCTTCTTCCACTGCTCTTAGCAGGCAGATTCCTTCCCAAGACAATAAAATCTGCAGTGACACTCTTCACAGTTTATGGAACTCCAGCACCACTCCAAGGTTTGGAAAGCACCATCCTTTTCTTGTATCCTCTGCTTGGTTGGTAAAAGAAATAAAGGATGCAGTTACCATGGCAACTCTTGCCCACACTGGAAAGCCTTTACTGGGGGTTTCTGGCATGGCTTTTATTTGCATATGCTGCAAACAGAACTGTTACTAAACAAACTGTTAATTATTCTTCCAGTAACTGACTGATGCTGACAAGAGTTACAACTTTCTGATTCCAGGTGAAAGTGGCACAGCTGTAGGCAGCTGAGTTTGCATCCTCACTCCTTTTATGCATTGCTCTTTTCTATAGGTAGGTTTATTTTTCTTTCCCTTACAACCTGAAGCCACTGTCCTTTTTGTGAGGTGTTTCATTAAATGTTTTCCTCTCACTTTGAGGCTATTTGGGTTTATTTTATATGGGTATTTATTATACTCTGTGCATNGTTCAAGGCCAGGTTGGATGAGGCCTTGGAGTGACCTGTACTAGTGGGAGGTGTCCCTGCCTATGGCAGGGGGGTGGAACTGGATGATCTTTGAGGTCCCTTCCAACCTTATCATTCTGTGATTCTATAGTTAATAATTCTCCTTCTTCCCCCACTCCTTTCAGAAAAAGCCTTGCTAGGGACATCCTGGCAGCTCAGGGCTCTCAAGCATCAGCTGTTGGACTGAGCCAGTTCCCACATGCCCCCTGCCAGTTCTCAGCATGACTTTACACACTCAGCTGAGGAGCCAGAAGCTCAAAGCCACACAAACCAGTTTTTGACCTGGTAACAAAGGGGACAAGAGTCTCCCTGTCAAGAGCATGGAGCAGAAAGTAACAGCTCCTGAGCTGTGATCCAAGCCTGCACAGAGCAGTGCTACCAAGTCTGACAGCCGTGCCTGTGCTCTGATAACAAAGCAGTGGGTCTGTTTGCACTGGAAGTGCTATTCACCTAGAAGACCTCACAAGGGAAAAGGTGAGCGATGACCAGGCAATAAAAAAAGTGAGAAAAACATCCAACAATTCTCAGTAAGGAGAGCAAGAGGCAGATGGGTGTCATTTTACAGTCTGTGCTGACAGCCTCAGAAAGGTGATGCCCCAGAGTTGATGTGAGTGGAAACATTCCTATTGGAGTTCTGGCACCAGCTTGGTTGCCTTTCATTTTCCTGCCATCTCTTCCTATTTAAAGCTTTGCTTTGTTCACTAAAACAAAGACACTCCACTATGCCCCAAGGCTTATTCCTTTTTAGAACCACACTTGCTCTTACCAAAATGTTAGTGAAACGCAGGCTGGTTTTCCTAGGCTCTGTTTTGATAGGCACAGTGTTAGTTCTGGAAATAGCTGTCAGTCTGCCAGCATCTAGTCACTCCAGATCTGAAGACAGCACTGCCTGCACATCAAGGAAAAGAGAGAGATGGCTCTCCTGTCAGATCACTGAAGGCATGCATGCGACTCTGAATTAAACCAGCCCTCTGTGGCCTGGCAAGCTGCGTAATGCTGCGAGATGCATAAACCTATCACAGCTGATGTCAAGCAAACTACTTTATTAAACCAGCAAACAGAGATTAACTATGGGGAAAGAAATCCAGAATCAGTCACTCCTGGCTCCAGGCGGAAGAGCCTGGGGCTCGAAGAGCCGAACCCGAAGGGCTTTGGGCTCAGCAATGATCCTGACCAAAAGCTGGAGAGAAGAAAAATCCCCATGGGGTATACATGAAGAGCAGGCACAAGACAAAGGCCCTTTAGCTCCTGCACTTAGACATGTCCATTAAAGAGCAGCTTTAAAGCTTTTCAAGAGCCTGCTTTGTCCTCCCTGACACTGGGCTTTGCTTTACACACCTTAGCATCATCTTTCTAAAAAAGACAAACTCCTGCAAAACAAAAATCTGAACAAAAGCAAACAAATCTCTAGGGTCTCCCTCCCAGATACTTGACCAATTTGAGTGTAGAAAAATGTATTTCTTGTGTATGTCACTGAATTTCTAAAAGACAGAAAGTTACTGAAGGGGACAACACTTCCCTTTCAGAATGTTCTTCTCCTTTATAAGCAGCCCTATTAGCTCAAAATTTAAATCTCATTAGCTTTAATGACCATGGTAACAAGATTCAGCTCTTCCTAGGATACAGGGAAATTTGTTTATGTGCTTTATAAAGTGTAATAACCATGAATTAAGAAAGAATCTTACATCTGGGAAAGGTCAATTGCAGTCTTATTTCTTTTTGATAGCTCACCTTTAGAGGTTTCAGTCTTTTAAGTCCATTGCAGAACACCTTTTTGTGTGCTTTACAACATTAGCTGTAAATATTATGCAGAGTATTTCTTTGCAGAAGGTCACTCACATCAAGGTAGCTTGAAATGTCAGGAGGGCATTCAGTATCCTCAACAGGGGCAGGCAGTTGTTAGCACATCACAGAACTAGAGAGTGTTAGGGGTTGAAAGGGACCTTCAGAGTTCCTCCAGTCCAACCCCCCCTACCAAAGCAGGATCACTTTGGGCAGGCCACTCAGGAACACATCCAGGTGGGTTCTCCAAGTCTTCAGAGGAGGCTGCCCCCCACCACCCTCACCAAAAAGAAGTTTCTCCTCAGTGGAATTGTTGTGTTCCAGCTTGCACCTGTTGGTCCTTATCCTATCACTGGGCACCACCAAAAAGAGACCATCAGCTTCATATTGACACCTACCCCTCGGGTATTTATTAATCAGCTCCCCGCCTCAGCCTTCTCCTCTCAAGAATAAATAACCTCTGTCCTCTCAGCCTTTTCTCGCAGGAGAAAGGTTCAAGTCCCCCAATCACCTTTGTAGCTCTCTGCTGGACTGCCTCCAGCATACCCATGTAAACATGCAACCACACACTTCCCTGTGCCCTTAACACCTGAACACACCTTGACACTTTAGAGAAGTGGTGTGGGAAACAACACATGTAATTGTAGTGAGAGCAGTTACTACTGAGAGTGCTAAGTGGTTTTCTAAGGATGCAAAAAGGTGAGAGTTTAATTGCTATCTTTTTCTATTAATGCAAAAAGGAGAGAGTTTAATTGTTGTTTTTTTTCTAAGAATGCAAAAAGGAGAGAGTTTAATTGTTGTTTTTTTTCTAAGAATGCAAAAAGGTGAGAGTTTAATTGTTGTTTTTTTTCNATGCAAAAAGGAGAGAGTTTAATTGTTTTTTTTCTATTAATGCAAAAAGGAGAGAGTTTAATTGTTTTTTTCTATTAATGCAAAAAGGTGAGAGTTTAATTGCTATTTTTTTTCTATTAATGCAAAAAGGAGAGAGCTTAATTGCTATTTTAAAATAGTATTTAAAATAATAGCAATTTAAAATATAAAGAAAAAAGTACACACAGAAAAGTGTTTCTTTGCAATAAAAATATTAAGGCTTGGGCTGGAGTTCTTCTAGGACAGACAGGATGACCTGTGACTGTTGGCTGGAAACAGGAATCATGCACATATGCAGGTGACAAACTGCAAGCAGCAAATGCAGATGGAGTTAGCCATGCTCTCAGGAGATCTCACATCACACTTGGTCTTCAATCCATTCATATTTATGATTGTAACAAACACCCTGACACTGAGAACCAGGAAAGAGGTTCCACAGATAAGATTTGCTGCAACATTATCCTTGTGGCATGGGATAAAGAGGAACTGAAAGAGAACTAGAAACAGAGAGATGCAAGGTGTGGGAAAACAGATTATGCATTGGAATGATATTACTTAGGCAAAACACTGCCTGTAATAAAATGGTGAAGTATCAATCATAATAGCTGGGCCAGTCAAAAAGAGAGCAGAATAAAGACAAAGGCCTCAGACTAGGTTAACAAGAGCTCTTGAGCAGGAAAAATCATAAAAGAGATCCTCTGCCCAGCTCCAATGGCAGACCACCACTACCTCCTTAGGTTCTGAACTGCTGGTGAGGCATCAGAATCCAACCAGGGTTACCTTAGAGGCTCTGCTTGGACAGAGCTTGTAAGAGAACTTTTGACCTTGACAAAGGAAGAATGAACAGAAAGCTGCAGCAGCAGGAACCATGCCCAGTAAGAACAGAAGGTCCATTTCAGAGCCACTGCATTCACATCAGATTTTGTCCTGCCACTGCCTAGCTACAGTGGAACACAATCTAAAAGCAAGTTAGGAGGTCACAGGAAAAAAGAAAACTGCAATTAAGGCTATGAATAATGTAACATGATTTCCAACAGCCCGGGCCATGGGAGATGGATAAACAACTAGTGTATTAAAGCTCTATACATCCCCAAGGTAAAAAGACATTCTGTTCTGCCAACAGAGCTGAGAGTTAACACAGAGATGCCGAGAGCTTTTATGGGTCTCAGCAGCAGCTCAGTGCCTCCACTGCCTGGTTAGAGCTCAAATTCATATTTACTTTTGAAGCTGAGAAAGCAGTTACTGCTCCCAAGCAACTTGTTACTGTCCCTCTTCTGGAAATCTGTTGTTTCCTTGCCAAAAAACTAATCACAGGAGCCCTCCCTCACCCACTTCAGCAGAGCAAAATTCAGAGTTAGGTAGCTCATGTACTTCACTTTGGCCAAACTGCAGAGATGATCACCACCAACACCTGGGCAAGGAAGTAGTATTATTGTCAACTGATCCAGACAGGTCTGGAGAAGATACTCTGCCCCTAGGCTTACATTTTGATTGATGCAAGCCACCAGCTGCCCATCTGAGTTTCATTAAAGCCAAAAGAAACTCTGCATGATTAAAAAGAGCTTCAGCTCCACTCAAGCGTTTTTAGAGGTTTAGAAGATGGAAGGTTTTCATTAGGCTGGCTCAGCAATGTGAAATAATTAATAATTTAAAAAGAACCTGGTTTGAGCACCAGTGAAAGGATGCTACAAATTAACAATTCATATTTGCTATTTCTAATGAGTACATCATCTTCTGCCTCTGCTCCAGTCACTGGAAACAGGCTACAGATAGAGCAGACAAGAGTGAAGAGCTTTCCAAGGTGTGCAGTCAAGCATCACAGCTGCTTCACAGCATTCTTGCTGGCTGTGCTTGAACTGCAGCTAGCCACCCAGATTTTAATTACAGGCTGTAAAAGCAGCAATAACAGAGGTGTTCACAAGCCATGCAGACTCTGCTGCAGCTGCTCGAGATCACAAGAGTGCCACCAGTCCTGGCTCTTGCCATCCCCCTCCACTCTCCTCTCACCATTTTGGTTTGTTTCTCAAATGCTGGCATACAGTACTTGCTTTTCTAGGCCAGCAGGACAAAGCAAATATAAAATTAAACCACTATGAGTGGTGCAGCACAAACTGCATCCTGACAAACTCAGAGACTTTTGCTACCATTTTTCATATAAAGTATTTGATGAATTTCTGAAAACAGATTTTAAATAAAGGCAATTTCCCAGAGGAAGGAGCTGAATGGGGGGTTATTTTTAATAAAAATATGTCTAAAATAACACATGAAGTTGCAGGAAGAAAATACTGCAAGCTGATTTCTTAGCAGATGGCAGTCATGAACAATTCACCCATGTTGACATTTTTTTTTTTCCTTAGCTTTCATTACTATTCCTCTTTTGCTGACACATTCCACAGTTTTGCCAGCAAGTGATGCTTTTAGGATTAAAGGTCTGAGAAACTCATTCAAATACATTTTTCATATGGTAAAATATAGAACACAGAAAGGGGGGGGAAATACCTTTAAAAGTTTATGCCCTAAAATTGCACTTTTAATATCAAATTCTCTGTTTTGAAGGCTGCTCAAACTTGAAACTACATATAAAGTTTTGTATGAAGAAGAGAAGGTTTCCAGGAGACCTTGGAGTAGCCTTGCAGGATCTGAAGGGGGCTACAGGAAGGCTGGGGAGGGACTATTGACAAGGTCTGGGAATGGCAGGACAAGGGGAATGGGTTTGAAGTGTCAGAGGGGAGATTGAAACTGGATGTTAGGAGGAAGTTGTTTGCANTGAGGTCCCTTCCAACCTTACCATTCTATGATATGATTCTGTAAGTCATGGCCAAACTTGAAGCTTGCAGACATTAATGCATTTTCATAACTCAGTTTCTTCTGAAAAATAATCATAGAATCCAGCCTTCCTGGAGCCCCCTTCAGATCCTGCAAGGCCACTCCAGGGTCTCCTGGAAGCCTTCTCCTCTCCAGGCTGCAGAGCCCCAACTCTCTCAGCCTGTCCTCACAGCAGAGCTGCTGCAGCCCTCTGAGCATCTTCATACACCTGCACTATACAGACAGCTGAAACAAAAACTGAACTTCATGAATTTGTTCTATGCACTGAATTGTGAAAAGGTAAGAAAATTAAATGCCTGCAGAAATTGGAAAGCTGGATGAAAAACATGGGGAAAAAATTACTGTGAATGGCAATGTCAAGAAAAGGTAAAGTTTCCACATAGAAGACATCCATCTTTTCTCTTAAGTACTATATCATACTGCCTTTGAGGGCATCATAGAATACATCCCAAACATTCAAAGCTTTTAGTTTTGTTACTCCCCAAGCACAAGGATTTACAGGGAATTCAAAATAAATCTTGGAATGACAGATGGCAGTTGGAAGGATTACATTTGGAGAAGTTACATCATCAGGATTTGCAGTTTTGGAGTTTTCTGCTGTCAAAAAGAAGGGGGGAAAAAAGAGTCAACTGCCTGTCCTAGCAGCGACCAAGCAAGGTGGCCATGAGAGGAGCAGCCCCACAGCTCCACTCTCACACTGTCCTGCCCTGGCATGCCACCTCCCTGACTGCTCCTCAGCACCTGGGCAAGAGAGCAAGGCAGTCTGAGCAGATTTTCACCCAGTGAGCAATGCAGAGACTGCTGCCAGAGTCTCCTTTTGGAAAGCCCTACAGGCTTCCCTGCAGTACAAGAGATGAGCTCCTACATAACAAATTATTTATGGATGGAACTCAGCAGCAGCATTTTGGCCACATAAAGCTGGTGCTAATGCCATGTAAGTGGATACCACAAGAACCTGCTTGCCTAACACAGCTCTGCACAAGCCAGCAGAGACTCAGAAGGACAAAGTTTCTGTATTGACTGAAGGCTTCCTGATGCCTCTCCTGCTAATGATCTCCCAGAGCAGCAAACTCACACTGACTGGAAGACTCATAAAAGAGTTGTTATTGTGGAGAAAGCACAGGAAGAGCTTGGGAGTGTCAGACTGAAAGACTGTTCTCTAGTGTGATAGCACAACCCTAGCTGGGCAGATAAGAGTGAAGGTGATCATTGCTTCAACTCAGTGACCAAACTGCAAATGAAATACAGCAACAGAACAAGGAGGATCTCCAACCACACTCCAGAATTGTTTGCATCACCAAGGGAGACAATTTGAGGGACAGATCAGTTGTGCTGAGTAGGTATCATGCTTTTAAAAAGCACAAATCAAGAAATCTAGTGTGACACATTTCTTGGGTCCCTGGTGGTGCTGCCCCACTTTGGTCAGTCCAATTAAAATGTGTTAGAGCCACATGCCAGCTTGCTTAGGAAGTCCCCACATCAAAGCCCAAATCATCCACGTTTGTGTCAAGTACAAAACAGTTCCTGAATTACTTAGAAGAAAACATACTGATCTCTCTCCTAATATTTTTTCCTCATTGTTAGTTGTGATGGTTTGGGAGTTCCCTGCCCCCCCAACACTTTCTAAAATCCCCCAGACCAGACTCAGGCAGCTGGAAGTTAAGGACTGAAGCTCTGTTTACAGCTCAGCACAATGTACAAGCAGAGATACACACAACAGACAGGAATAGTTACAGACATAGACAAGTTAAAGGGAATACAGAAACGCAATTCCCCTCCCAGAAATCAGAGACCCCAGGAGGGGCTCCCAACCACCATCTCACCCCCTTCCCATCCCTCTGCCTTACCCCAGGGTCTGCCTTATGTGCAAGGTGAGTTTGGAGGATGGGCCAGGAGCAGTTAGAAGCAGAGTGGTTAGTTGGGTTATTCAGCAGAGAGGAGAGGACACACTGGCTCCCAGAGACACCCACACTGGCTCCCAGAGACACCCACACTGGCTCCCAGAGACACCCACACTGGCTCCCAGAGACACCCACACTGGCTCCCAGAGACACCCACACTGGCTCCCAGAGACACCCACACTGGCTCCCAGAGACACCCACACTGGCTCCCAGAGACACCCACACTGGCTCCCAGAGACACCCACANCAGAGACACCCACACTGGCTCCTCTATGTTTGTGTTCTTATCCATCTCAGCCAGCCTCTGAGTGCAGCAGACATCACCATTGTTTGCTTTTCACAGCCTATAACGTAATTCTTTTCATTAAAAAATATTCCAATTAACCTCAAACCAGCACATTAGGTTTCTGAACAAAGAAAGTGAGACAAATGGGAGCTATGTGCCAGGCATCCACTGAAAGCTGACTGCATCTTGGTGCCTTCCAAAACACCTTAAAGTGCAGCTCCTTTTTGGGCTAACCCAAAGCTGCATGAAAAGCTTCCACACTTCACATTTTGCTTTCCCATAAAGGAGAGCTCCCCAGGCACACCAGCTCTGCCCTACTACCAATCACTGGTCTATTGAAATCACTTCAGTATATCATTCCCAAAACCAGGATATAAATGTCCCTTTACTCCCTGTGGTGTCACTTGCTCTTGTGGATTGCCACTAGAACCCCAGCACACCTGCTTTAAGGTAATTAACTCCTTCCAATAAATGCTGCCTTATACAGAGGGCTCTGGCTTTGCATTCATTTTGCCTGGGGACTCCACAAGCCACTCACAGTTCCTCTGGCTGCAGTCCCTCTCCCTGGAATACTTTTCTAGAGCTTGGCAAGGATGTGGAAAAAAACACAGGGATTTTGGAAGTTAAAGCCAGTAGCTTAACCACCTTATACAGCAAGTCTAAGACTTTCAAACTCTCAAAGTGCAGGAGTTGCCAAGCTGGACATGATACATGAGGCAGGGAAAAAGCAAACATGTGACAAATGCCTTTTTTCCCATGTGAATGTAATGATTCTCAGTGAATGCATCTAAATTAAGGCACACATTAGTTATGTCTCAAGAGAGCAGAACAACAATTAACATTTCCTACATAATCAACAACTGCTTTTTGTAAATAAGCTGTAAACAAAGTTACTGCATGTGGGCCCAGGGATGCTGCAGGTCTGATTTTTCATCAGCTGAGCAAGCAGCAAGCTCTAACTTGAACAACATCCACTTTATCAGCTTTCATGTCTCCATGCACAGAGACAGGAAAATTCACAGGTAGCAAGTCAAATAACCTGAAAGCAAGCAGTTCAAACCAGGCTGCCAGAGGTCAGCCAAAAACACCAGACAGCCTTCCAGCTGACACTTCTTATATGGAATTAAGATTTGCCCACCGCTGGTAACAGAGAAATAAAATCACCAATGCTGCTCTTTGCAAGAATTTCAGAGCACTATGATTGACAAATGCATGCAGAAATAAAAGCACATCTTCTGTGACAGCAAGAAAATACTCTTTAGAAAGAGCATTCCTTACCCTGGACTTGATAACATGTTCCTCTTTCAAATCAGCTAATCAAGCAAAGCCTTTGCTGAGGATACTTTGTTAGAGCTCAAATAAAGCTATCCATTAAAAATAGAGAGAAAAAAGAAAAGAAAATAATAAAATATAATCATAATTCTAAAATAATTGTTTTGGGACTTCAGTGTAATGACAAAAATGTTACTAACTAATACTCAGTAAAATATTTCCTGATGCTGCAAGGCTGAAGAACAATGAAAGGTCACTGCCCATTAGATTATGCTGGACCCATGACAGAGCACACTTGGATGCTGAGACAGAAGCCCCCAAGCTCTGAGTCACTGCAGAGCCTCAACAGCTCTGGACATTTCACTCTGCATCTGCATCACTTGGACTTTCTGAGTTAGCCACTCTGTATGCCACCAGCTTGGGAGGCTCAGGAGGACTGCAGCCTTCTTCTCTACCAAATACACCTTCAGCATCTCTATTACATTTATCAGCTTAACTTCTGCAGCACCTCCCATGGCAAAGCCTGCAGCTCATAAAACTGCTTTATTTCCCAACCCTATGCAAAGCATACAGATATTCATATCCCTGCCTTCTGTACATACCTACAGTGATGCTAGCCCCTGGTCCAAGCACTTGGGATCCTTTGCTAATGAAGTGTGAATGTGCACATTTGTTCTTCTTCTAGGACAATGCTTTTATTTCTTGTAAATGTAGCATGTTAGATTTGGTGTATATAGTCAGATTTCTGAGCTATAAGTTAAATAAAATGTGATGCAGAGTTATGTAACTGAAAAAATTATGAATTTATCTTCCCACAGGTGATAATTCTAGCAGCACAGCTGGAGCATCCCACGCACAGACATCCAGCCAAGACACAGTGGCTCCTTATCCCTTGCAAGCCACTCTTTAAAGGGCCTCCAGCTTATCTTCCCACAGGGCCAAAGCTCCCACTTGAGAAACATTCCTTGAATTTTGTGCTGCTAGTCATGAATTAACCAAGTCTGAAGATGCTAATAAGATCAATCCCAAAATACTCAAGCCTGCCTAAACAGATGCACACTGAGTAATCTGTGGCTTGACCAAGGTAACTTCCCTGCTGCAACAGAAAGAAAACTGTGAGAGTCATGCACACTGAGTTGTCACTTCAGTCTCAATGGAGGCTTTAAAACACATTTAAATTTGATTTTGAAAAATAAGAGGCAAGACAAGGCTGACAGGAATAAAATTAAATGCATTTAGAAATAAGATTTTAGCCTGGTTATTGTAGAATGGTAAGGTTGGAAGGGACCTCAAGGATCATCTAGTTCCAACCCCCTGCCATAGGGGGTGATAAACACAGTCCTTTATGTTTGGCAACACCCTGAAATCTGCTCATGATTTGAAAATGCCTTCCCACTTCTGCTTTAAGATGCATTATACAAAGCCCAACAGCTAAGTGCCAAAGCACAGAGCACTCCTTTCTTCCCTCGTATTTCTCTAACACCTGTAGTCCTCTGCATCTGCTGTGCTGCTCTCTGCACTTGCCACCACCACACAGAGCTGATGACTGTGGACGTGTGGCACTCTCCTACCCCTACATCCACTTTTACCCAGGCACAACCTGAGTGATACTGCTTTGCCACACTGACAGTCAGGAAAGATGCTCAGGGCTTAGAAATTGATTCTTTTGACAATTGTTCACAAATCTTCCATCTGAAATACGACTGCAGGGAGAAAATCTACTGAAATAGAGAGCCAAAAATCAGTGAGAGCTTGCAGGCATTTCTGGGAGTGGGAAGAAAAGAGGCTCAAATGAAAAATGAAGTTTCTCATTGCAAGTGTCCTGAACAAGACATCTCAATTTTGTGAAGTGAGATTTAATGATAGAGTGTAAAGCTACTTCACTGGAGCAGAGGGGTTTGTATTTCCCCCCCCTCTTTTTATTTCAAGGGCCAACTTAATTTACTTCAGCTGTTAGGCTTCCTTGCAGCTACTTTCTTTAGCTTGGTGTTTGGAGATTATGTTTATTTTTGGTAGTTTCACTTTATTTAAATGAAATCAGCACTAATTTTCAAACTGATGCATTAGGTCATGGCAATAGCTGCTGGTAGAAGTGCTGCACATCACCCACCAAAACAGACTTATTTTTGCCAAGTATATCCAAAGTCAGCCCCTAGAATATAAATGCCTTTGGCTTCCTGCATACCATTAATGTACACACTTACTAAAACAGGATGCATGATGGTTTCTACAACCTTTAACAATTCCAAGATGGTCTTCTCACACCAGATCCTGGATCACCCTGATGAAGATTACAGGAAGGGTCTGACAGAAGGGCAAATGTTTTGTAAATGCTCCTGGTAAGGACTGAAGCACTTTCCTCCACAGTACATGGAATTAGGCAGTGCCAGAGACAGGGCAAGAGAAGCACAAAGCACATCCCCCACAGCAGCACCATGGCACCCAGCATCCCTTCACACCCAGCTTGCAAATACAGGGTACACTGCCATCTCAGCTTGCAGGGGGAGCTGCTGAATCATGCCCTTCACAGCTGTCACTTGGCTATCACCTCACAATTAGTGGTTTCTTTTACATTCAGTACAATACTGGTTAAAAATTAAAGCAAAGCTCATAACCATATGCAAAACTTTAAGGTGAAGTATCAACTCCACTTTGGCTAGGTCAAACAAAATTGCTTTCTAGAGGCAGTCTGCAAGTGGAAGTATGGATCATGGTCTGAGGGAAGAGTAATTTTGCATTTAAAAAGCATTTAAAATGTTGCTTGTGGAGTGACTTTGGAAACCACCAAGTGAGCTCCCCCACTTTCCAAGCACTCCCCCAGTAGGATTTGGGCTAGCCAGGAAAGAAGCCTTGTCTCCAAACTTGATATGTATATGTTTCCCTGGAAAACTGAGCAGCCTACTGCTGTAGAAGAGCTCAGGCCACTTGAAGCCAAGAGGATGATTTAACTGAAGTGGTAAACACTTCTCTCACAAGACAGCCACAGGCCTCCCTCAGACACTGCTGGTCTCCCTTTTCCTCCTCAGTACACCCTGCAGAGCTTGAGTGAGCTGAGAACAAAGTGCATGCTGTCAAGGGTTAATTTTTAAGAACACAGAACCCAAAAGTTTCATCCTTTCAGACAGAGCTGTGTTCTTCCATAGGTGGTTACACAGCAAAGATGCAGCACACACCAAAACATCCCCAAATTTACTGAGAGGTTTTTCCTACCACAGAACACTTACTCACATTTTCATTCCTTTATGCATTCTGAAAGAGTGAGCCACTCTTTTCACTAATATATTTTCTATAACACTACATAAACCCTGAGCTTAACTGCTGCTGAGTGCAAAGTCTTTGGTAGTTGCTCCTGGTCAAATGCATTACTGAAAGCCAGTTGCTGTCTGGCTGGGGTGGTGTTTGTTTGGGTTTGTTGTTTGTTTGATTTTGGGGTTTTTTTTGTTTGATTGTTTGGGATTTTTCTGTTTTGTCTTTTTGTTTGTTTGGGTTTTTTTTAAGAGTGTGGCTGTTAGCACATTTGCTTATTTCACAGCCTGTTTCCTTTCCCATTCAAGAACAGAAAGGAAGAAGGCAGGAGAGCTGTGCCCTGATCCTCAGAGGATAGATGGATCGTGTCACTCCAGGTAACAACAAAACCTTCCAAAGAAGTGGAGCTGTGGTCATTAGGGGCATTTTGAAAGACCAGCACAAGATAATGCTGCTGAAATGTTTAACTTGGAAATTTTACTAATGAAATGATGATGGCACTGCCCAACACCAGCAAATTAAAAGCACCATATGCTGAAGTAGAAGGCTTTAAGGGGGCTCTGTGGCATTCAGAACACCTGTTTGCCACCCACTTGGAATCAAGGCTTGCCTTAAGTGTTGCACATTGCTCATTCAGAAAGGGGACAGCAAATGGCACCTGAGAACACTACCAATTCCTTAGCTAATAAGCTAACAAATTACCAACAAACTCTGCAAACTTGGAGTACAACCAGCACAAAATCACTACAGTGACACGATTGTGCATTTCTGGAACAATGAGTGAGTCATGAGGCACATCCTAAAATTTCATTTTTAAAATTACTGTTGGTATTTTAACCAATTTCCATGCAAATGCAGCTCACCACAGAATATCACCTTAGCCACCATGCTAAAAGTAATAAAAACTGTGAGTTAAGAACCTGAAGGCCTGTGTGATGCCATATAAATTAGTTAAGCAAATGCATACAGCTGTCAAAGTACTTTTGCTAAGCTAAATTTACTACCAAGTCTTCACATATAGCTCATCAGGTTTTAATGAGAATTAGTTTTTATACATATATATATGCACATTAAAAAAAAATTTAAAGTCAGCTAAATTTTTTTTCTTCTGGATTTACTAAGAGTTTTGTAGCTTTCTGTTATCACCTTCACTTACATGATCACAGAGGCATGCAGCAGGTTTCCTCTTTAGAGGGCAGAGAACACAATCTGCTCTATTTATACTTTTGCATCCCTGTTTTATTGCAACATGCTCCATTTAGTCAGGGGTTTACTAGCTATGAAAGCCATCTACTGGCATACTTACACTACCCTCATGACACATCAAAGTCCACTGAACTTTTCAGTTCCTAACTTTGCAGCCCTTCTCCTTCAGAGTCCCAAATCCTGAGATAAATGACAATGTTTTTCCCACTCTGAACCAAATGTTTTCTCTCAAAGTCTGTGACCAGATGCTAGAAGTAAAACTACTAGTTTTACTACAAGTAAAACTATAAACTACCTTATGTTAGAGCATCTTTTATCTTGCTGACCACTTACTAACAGAATTTTGTCCTACAACCAGTAGGCAGGGAACGGCACATCGCTGTTTGTTAAAGCATTTGTAACAACCTTTGGAAGCAGAGCTGCTGCCCAGAAGCTGGCATTAAAACCACACATCAAGGGTCAGGGCACTTTTGCAGTCCTTTTTGGAAGCAACACCAAATTCTCTCAAGGCTCAGCAGCACAGAAACTGCTTCTGTAACAGCCACAGATTCAGCTTCGGGCTGCGCAAAAATGAACTGAAAATAACTTCACTTTAGGGTGAATTCACTCTGAGCAGCAAATCCTTTCTATTTCCTTTCTCAAATGCATGGTGAAGTCACAGCACGTGTTAATGTGGGATTTTCTCAAGAAAAAGGTGTGGCAAATTATTAATTTATTCCAAACACACATGCCAACAGGATGGCACTACGTCAGCATGACAGCAAAAACCTTGCTAAGATAAATACCAGTCCTTACCCCAGCCTTCTGCTGCAGTTATTGGAGGAGCAATGAAACATTTCTGGTTTGTAACAAAAATCTGTCGGCTTTGTGTCCCTTATGGGTCTAACATCCTTCCTTATAGCATCTATCAGAACGTTTTCCATGGAGAATTTTCTTGCACTGCAAAGATTAGGATGCACAAAGCAAAGTCTGGTCTGGCCTTGATTTCTTCACAGGTTTCCTGCATGAGTCCCTGTGAAAGTCATGAATGTGCCCATTCCACAGGAACTCCCCCTGTAAAAATAGCCACAAGCCACACACTGGGGTGGAGCAGATCCATGTTCGTTTTTCCCAAGCACACAGAAAGCTTTTGAAAGTCATTAGACAGTTGTGAACCATTGCTTTGCTACTTAAAGCTACCCAACCCAATCTGCTACTCTGTACTAGCATTGGGTAAGTTCTGCTATCTGCATGGGTGGAAGGATCCCACAGCAAGTGAGCACCTCTCAGAAGAGCTCCTTGTGGCAGTACCTATTGACAAAAAGAAATCAGGTAAAAAAGTATTCTCCACTCATTGCTTTTCTTCCTCTGACTCCTGTTCAGCTTCTAACTTGTGCAACCTGAAAACATAGATGGACATGAATGTGCTTGAGAGCAGACACACTTAAAGATACAACCCTTGAGCCTGCTCCATACTTCAGAGGAAACTGAGTCCTGCTGGTCAATATGTAACTAGCCACAGCTTTTACATGCTTGCAGCAGAAACTAGGACAGATGTAGCCTAAAAGACTCCACCAGACATAAAGCAGGAAATAAGCCTATGCAAAGCCAGATGCAGGTATAGTGGGAGAAGCCTGCATAAGAGCAGGGCTGTGTTCTGATTGACAAGCAGGAGAGCCACAGAAGCCTGTCAGCAACAATTTCCAAACATTCACCCTATGCACAAATGACAAGGCTGTGAGAACTGCACAGTTCAGAATCATAGAATGGGAAGTTTGGAAGGGACCTCAAAGCTCAGCCAGTTCCAACCCCCTGCCATAGGCAGGGACACCTCCCACTAGCACAGGTCACTCAGGGGCTCATCCAACATGGCCTTGAACACCTCCAGGTCGGGAGCAGCCACAACCTCCCTCCGCAACGTTACCATTCTATGATTCTTAGGCAGCTTCTTTCATCACATCCACTCCAGGCTGGTTCAAGCTCCACATCAACTTCTGCTTCCCTCCTATAGGGAGTGCACCACAGCTGTCATATAAGGAAGACTTACAGTAAGTGGGTTGGCTCTCAATGCCAACTGCGAAGAACCCAAATCTCCTCCTTCACAGCAGTGAAAGTTCCAGCAATTCCATTAGGCAAGACGTGCAAATTCACATGGGTCTGCTGCTGGATCTGAGGAGCAAACAAATAAACAAAATAAATATACATACACACACACCTCCCACTAGCACAGGTCACTCAAGGACTCATCCAGCCTGGCCTTGAACACCTTCAGGGAGGTTGTGGAGCACAGAAGCACCCAACGTGATCAAAGATCGGGTTGGATGCTTCTGTGCTCCACAACCTCCCTGGGCAACCTGTGCCAGTGTCTCACCACCCTCACTGCAAAGAATATATCAACATCTAGAAAATTTTCAGCCTCATTTTTCATGTTACCCTTCCCCACACCCCACAGCATTTTCCTAAGACACAGATTCTACAGCTACCTCTTCCCCCCCGGAAGATATGCATTACAATTCCAGGCTAGCAGCATTCTCTTCTGTAACAAAGGAACTAAATTTCAGTTTACCAAAAGACTAACAGAGCAATGCATTTTGTAACATGAATCTGTCTTGCCCCAAAGATCCAGAAGTCTGCACAAGCAGATAAAATCGACTGAGGATGTAGGGAGCTCATGTAAGCATCTTGTCAGCACACAAAAAATCCTCAACCAACACAACACCACAGCCATAAAGAAGAATCCTGTGTGGAAGGCCATGCCAGGAGGGCCGCCCTTTGACAAGCTCACATTGCTTTTCAGCTGTTGCTCTGAGGCAACCAACATGCAGTTGTGACATTTAGTCAAGTGCATTTTTTTTCTGAAGATAAGCCAATTTTACAGTTTTAGCTGCCTGCAGGGCTTCTCTCTACAGGATGAACAATACCAAACAGAAACGGCTTATGAGAGAGTTTAAAGTACTCAATTCCAGTGAAAAGCTCAAGATGAGGCTGCAGTGTGAGTGCAGCCCAGACAGCAACTGTGTGCTGGGCTGCAGCAAGAGCAGTGTGGGCAGCAGGGCAAGGGA